>JANSJX010000161.1:0-62068 GCA_026168455.1 Theocolax elegans
TTTTCTGTATATAAAGAATTTATTCTTCTTTTGTTTTTACTCCTAATTTTTAGTATTCGTCAATTCGTGTTAAAAATATATGTTCTTTGTATTTTTCTTGTTCTCGTATCCATTTTTTTTTTTACAAAAGTTACAATTTTCTTTGATAATATTTGAATGCTTACGTATTTTTTTCTGAATACAAATTAAGAGTTATCCATTACTATATATATATTTTTTTGCTTAGTCTATTAATAATTGCAGCGTAATGAACTGTTATAGCGAGATGGAAAAAGGAAAAGAGAGAGAAAGAAAAGAGAAAAAAAAAAATTTATTTTGATGCAATACAGACCCTCGCTTCAATGTAGACCTGCTTAGTAATCTTTTCCTTAACGTAAGGTTAGTAGGAGCGAAGAAATATTTAATTTCTTCGCTCCCCCTCCCCCCCTCTTGAAACGTAACGAAAACGTTGAATATAGCTATTCAAGGCTCTCGTCATGAGTTTTTTTTTTTCTTTTTCGGCTATTATAAACAAAGAATCACTTTGACTTATTTATTACTCTCAAGTACCCTTCCTAGTTCTGTCAATAATAATCTTTTATACCCTAGTAAATTATTTTCCCTTAGTGCGATAAGGTTTCATTTAAATACGGGTGTCTCCTTGCATTTTTTCGTCAGTATACGTCAGGCAGTGGTTCTATCCGTTTCTTCAAGGTTTCTCGTCCCTATTTTTTACTAAGTAAGTGTTTTTATTGTTATTATTATTATCATCTCTTTTTGTTGCTTATTATTATTATTTTTTTTATTATTTTTTGTTATAATAAGAAAAATAATGTATCTCTTATATAAGAGAATATTTATCTTTTTTTTTCCTTTTACGTATTTTATTTATTATTTTTTTATATAAAAATTTGCTTTTGTCGTTAAGGTTTTATTATATATTTTTTTTTGCATGTATGTTTTTATATTTATTTCCCTAATGCTAAGTATGTATTTTTTATGTTTTCAGGATGGAGTTTGAAAAAGCACGCTTGCTAATGCAGTGGGCTTTACGTCGACGGGATGATCGGGAATTTAGTCCCGATTTATTTGAAGCTCGGAGCTGGTTTTTAGCCGCTGCTCAGGAGTTAAATGTCTTATGTATAAACGAAGGGGTCCCACTGGATGTGGACACCCTGCTGCTCTTACTCAATTTATCTCTACGAGAACTTGCGGCCATATCAGAATTACCTGCGAGCTCCGAAGCTTCAAATTCGTCATTCTCGTCCGAGGAGGAAATGGATGAGGAGGAGTTGGAGGCGATGGAGGTGGAGGAGGAGGAGGAGGAGGAGGAGGAGGAGGAGGAGGAGGTGGAGGTGGTGGCACTGGAGGAAGATCCGTCGCCGAGGTCGCCCTCGCCAGAGCAGGTGTCTGACGTTCCGGCCTCATTTTACTGGCCATCCGACCGGGGAGGATCTCCCTGCTATTCTCCAGTGCCGCGAATAATAGACATTATAGATATATCATCCGAGGATGAACTGTAATCGGATTTGTGCTGTTTGTATTGTCACTAAAAAAAAATTTAATAGGGAATAAACTCGTTTGTACAGTTCATAATAGAGTGTTTTATTTTTCCCCTTTTTCATTCCCTTCCTCATTCACCTGGAGAGAGAGAGAGAGAGAGAGAGAGAGAGAGTGTGTGTGAGAGAGAGAGAGAGAGAGAGAGAGAGAGAGAGAGAGAGAGAGAGAGAGCGAGAGAGAGAGAGAGAGAGTGAGAGAGAGAGAGTGAGAGAGAGAGTTACTATTCAAGTTGCTGTGTGCACATTAGGATGCGCGTGCGCCGAGCTGGTGGGGGAAGCAGGCCCAATATGGCCGCTTCTGAGCTACGCGCGGCGGATCGCTTCCACAGAACCGAGCGCTGCGATGCGAGAGAGCGCGTCGATGCCAGAAAGGGCTTGTACTCAGCGTATGGGTTTTCCCCGACGCAAACAGTAGGCACGCGTCTGGAGAGAGAGGGGACGCCAGGAGGGGCGTCCGTTCCACTCTACGCATGATGCTCTCGAACTCGAGGAAAGCTACAACTTAAAGCAACAGAATCAAGTGTCAAATGCGCATAGCTAAGGCGTGTTTGACACGTACAAGCAACGGCGAATAGAAGATGCAGATCTACAGCGTTTTCTATTATTGATGGTGCTTAAACTAAAGGATAGGAATAATTCGCAGATCTACCGTGGATTATTTATATACAAAAAATACTGAAATATTATTTTTAACATTGTTATGTTTGTTGTTATTTACAGTTTATAATTGTTTTATACCTTATTATTTTTTCTTATTTATTTTTACAATTACAATTAAACAATATTACTTAACACAATTTAATAAACAAAAATGTAAGAAATACTAAGATATGGAAGAAGTTTCTATCATTCACAACGTTTTTTGAGAAGTAGAGAGAGAGGGAGAGAGAGAGAGAGAGAGAGAGAGAGAGAGAGAGTATCGAAATGTCGACACTGCAACGCATGGTCGGCCCCGCCGAACTTGTCAGGCTTGAGTCGGAGAGTGGCCCGAACACTTACGAGGCCAGCCGATGCTCCTACAGCTTAGCGCAGCAACTAGGCTCGAATTGCGGTGTGCAATCGAATCTTTACGGGGGATCCAAATTTCGTTCTCCACCGCGCTGCTCCATCGTCCTTTCTTTTTGTTTACATTTTTTTTTCTTTATTATATTTTTCTCTATTTCTTACCTATTTTATTTTATTTTTTTTATTTATTTTAGCTCTACCCCTTTTTTTATGGATACTTATTTACTATGTTAGTATTTCTATATATTACTCTGTATTATTTTTTTTTTACGTTATTTACATTTATTAATATGTTTACCACAATAATTGTTTGTTTTTTTTTTATTTCTACATATGGTTAGGGGAAAGAAATAAATATTCCTTATTGTTCTATAACAATGTTAATCTTTATTATTTTTCATTTTGTATACATATAGTTTTTTTGTTTGTATTTACTATAACTAGTTAGTATATACACTTGTATATACTGGGTGCTTGTTAATATTTTATACTCTTGTTTATACTTATTATAATATTTGCTGCAATTGTATATTTTGCCCTTTTCATAAATTTATTGTTGTATAGATTTAATTTAGGCGAATTCTATCTCGGTGAAGCGACCTCTTCTTTTTGTTACTAAATATATGTTTAACCATTCCGTTATTTCTCTTTTACAAATCATGCATTCCTTTGTTCCCATATAACAAGTTAAACAGCTTAAAGCATGTTTACATGGGAGATATATTCCCTCTATTGGATTACGTTTGCAAATCTTGCATTTAAGATCTTTTGATAAATTGGCATGTTCCGAACCTTTTATTATTTTGCTCAATTTTTCCATGTCATAGATTCCACAACAGTCTTCTGCTCGTTCTTTTTTTGTAATGTATTCACATTTTGGCGACCATTTACGATGTTCTTGCATAGGCTCGTCCGTTTTTTCCCATTTTCGTATTCCTACACCGCATATATAGCATTTTACTTTGTCGTTCTCTCCTGTATAATAAAATCCGGCTTCTGCTAGGTCCTCGGTTGAAATAAAAGCATGCGGCCAATATTTAAATGTATCTAATCGTTTTTTCTTTATTGACAGATTTACTCCGCAATCAGTTTCATCGAAGTCCTGTTGTAGGTCCATAATTATTTCTTTTACTTTCTCTTCTGTATCATTATAGACTACCTCGTCTAGTTGAGTTTCTAAGGACGCTAATATCTCTAAAATTTCTGGTAACTCTTCTTGTGTTATCATTGACACGGGGGTATTATTTTCTTCGTCCAGCATTGAGGGAAAAATATCACTGGTCGCGCTTTGTAATAATTCCATAACTTCTTGTTCATTCAGAAAGGATTCCAATTCCGGCCAGCTTACTTCCTTAACGTTTTGTGATTCTGCGATATCTTCTGATTTTTTGTCTTTATGTATTTCCATAGGTTCCGTTTGCGTCATTTTTGAACTTGAAGTTCCCATTTCCTCTGGTTTTTCAATATCTGTTTCGTTTTTAACAACAAAAATGGGCGCTTCGTGTTGTATTGGTTCCAACGGAATAATTTGCTGGTTATCTCTCTGTAATTCGAATTCATTTTTTATAGTAACAATCTCGATTTCTCTTTCTTTGTTTCGTTCTATTATTGCCCTAATTCGAGTGGATATTTTATTATCATTTTTTTTTATTTTTCGCTCCTCGATATTTTTTTTACAGTTATAACATTTTTGCCTTTCGGAATTTATATTTATGTCTCTAAATTTAATGTGTTGTATAATCGGCTTTCCTGCCTTTGTTTCTATGCAATTTCCACATAAAGGAGTGTTCAAGTCCATGCTGTAAAACATCCTTTTAAGGTAATACATTTCGCGTATTTTTCTATTGGTTTGTTTTTTTCTAATCGTACCGTCGTAAGAGGGTAAATTTTTCCTTTCTTTAACTTCTTGTATAATCCTCATTTACTGGCTCTCCTATTTTGAGTGTAAGCAAAAAAAAAGAAAATAAGAGTTATTATTACATTGAATTTGCTCTGTTCTCATTGTTTATTTTTAATATTGGATATAAACACGATTCTCTCTCTAAAATTTTTGTATCTATAGTTTTAAACTCGGAAGTGATAAATTGGCTCTTTTCATTTTTCTCTATCTCAACCTCCATTTTTTTGTTCTCCTTATTGTCTTTATTTAACTTTTGCGTTCCCAAATAAAGTAATAGTTGAGTGATTGAATTCCATATTGCCCCAATTAAATGTAAAGAGAACCCGTAAATTCCGTGCAGCATGAAACCATGCATAATCGTATCGATAATTAGCTTGATGAGACGACATATCATAAAAAATCCTATGACACCGGCAGAGATGTTACTGAACGTTAAAAATTCCGACCATAGTTTGTTGAATGTCGATTCAGCCAGGTTATTTAAGGCTTCTTGGTCGAACAAATTTCCTATAGTAATTCCTTTGGGGTTTATCTTCCTTCCCGAAGCTCCTAATGCCATCTTATTTAATACCGTAGATTTTTCTAATGGGAATAATATCATATCGCGAAGTTTACTGGTATCCTTTTGTCCGTATATTCCACTAGTAGCGAGTGTCTCGGGTGAAACATATCTCCATGTTAGTTTTGTTTGAGGCGTCAATATCTCGGGATCTTTTACTTCGACTGGATTCGGTAGCATTTTAAACCAAATTTGATGCATTTTGAACATAACCGGTAGACGATTATCACACATTAGGGGTTTCCCAGTTCTTACTAATATACGCGTTCTAGGTGTGAGAAAATATGGTTCGTTGTCCCGAAACACGGGTAGCTGTTCGTAACACCCCTTTCCCTCCCGACTACTTCTACTTTTAAGCATTTTAGTAGATGAATAACTTCTCCCGCTGTTACGGCTAGATACCCTGGTTGATTCATGATACGATAGCCCACTTCCGCCGGGGAAACTGAGGCTAGCGCGAGGGCTTGAGTGAGAATATGTCTTTCGATTTCGCACCTTTGTTTTAATATATCGTAATACATTCTATTTAGCTGTCGGCGTACATATTTTTCAACGTTTAAGAATTTTGAGTTTATGTATGCAAATATATCAAGATTGTTTCCCTCAATTGCTTTTTTGCTTATAAAACTGTTAACCTTGGCGTCCTCAATTATGAAAAGCTTGGGATGTTCGGTGCGCGCAAACCTAAATCCGCATACATTCTGTTCTCCTTTTTTCCATAGTGCGAATGTAATATCACTAGTTTCAAGCGAGTACATTATACGGTTTTCTTGCTCTTCATATATTTTATCCAAATTTCCTTCATACAACACCGAATATTTGTTAACTCCGCATGAATCCTCCGGAAGCGCTTCCCAAAAAACTTGTGAGGCATCGATATCTGTACATTCTAAATCCGCGAGTGTGCATGTAACTCCAGAGTCTAGTCTTACTTTATTATATTCCAGATGTACAGCCGCATAGTAATCGTATAT
Organism: Theocolax elegans; assembly: GCA_026168455.1. Classification (NCBI taxonomy): domain Eukaryota; kingdom Metazoa; phylum Arthropoda; class Insecta; order Hymenoptera; family Cerocephalidae; genus Theocolax; species Theocolax elegans. Next base: position 5,977 of record JANSJX010000161.1, read on the forward strand.
TGTTATTTCAACATGACCTGCGACATAGGCGTCTTTATAGGTACCGTATGAATCCGAAAATGAACCTCCAATACAATTTCCGTTATTATCGTTCCCTCCCGCGAACACGATTGGCTTATTAGTGGTACTGTTTCTGGGTAGATTTATAATTTGAGTGCCGCTTATAGAAATGTAACCCGAACGATGGATTCCATAACATTCCTCTCTACTTATTTCTTTGTAATAACTAATTTCTCCGTTTAGGACGCGAGATGCATGTCCGTGCATACCGCAATGTGTAACTGTACGTGTGATTTTTATTATGCATTTATATACATGCGTGGTACTGTAATCGTTCAATTGTAGTAACTGCGCGTAAACTTTTGTTACATTAATATATGGTTCATGTATATCACATTCTTTAACATCCACTAATGATATTGTTGTTAGATTTGAAAGTTGTTCCCCGCAGTCATATCCGTAAAGTCCCGATGAATAATTAATTACACTTACGAGTGAAAGCAGAAGGAATGATCTCTTTGCCATCTGTAAATAAGATAATTTTCTATGGTTTTCATTGTCCTTGTATGAAGTTATGAAGTTAATTCCTATTTGTTTATTCGAAACGGATTTCTATTTCTTCCGGAATGGTATCTAATATTTCTTTAAAGTAACACAAAAGTATGAAGATCCCCGCGATGAATAAAAATATAACTACTCCTGTGATTGAACAGATGAGAAACAATGTAGTGAATACAGCGGTTTTTTTCCGTATTGATCAATTTATCCCTACAGTAATTCTCCATATCCCAAAAATTCCCCGAGTATTTTTGCTTAACTAGTTTATGGAATAAATTTTTAGTATTTGTATTGTTAAAGATATTTGATAGTTCGCTAATGTTTAACGACGTCTGAGGGAATAACAAGTGATTTGAGTATTCCGTTGGTACCTCATGTATTTTTATAACTTCTCCATTTATTTTAAACGTACAATTTATTTTTGTGTGTATTATTCCGACTCCACGTAACGGTATGATCGTTCCTGTTAAACCGTCACAGCCAATCGACACTCTCGTAGTCATGGGCGCTGAGTATAATATTTTATTTAATTTTTCAAGTTTTATTATCGTTGGTTTGGCATTGGTTTTATATTTGATATTGCAGTTACGGTAATTACATTTAGCCGGTTGAGACATCAATTCCGTTTCGCAACTATCTATTGCTTTTAAATGCAGTCTTTCTTTTTTGCAAATTAATTTTCCTTGAAACTTTTTACAATTCTTAAGGTCGGTGCTGGAGAAACCATAATAATTTGCCTCTTGTTGCAGAATATAGTCATTCTCGGGTTCAACATAGGCGATGTTTGATTCATTGGTATATACGTTTTGCGGAATTGGAAGTGGAGATACCCTATACAATGAGCAAGTATTTTTTTCAACCAAGGGAACCTCTATTTGAATAAATAGTTTATTATTGATGTATCCAGTATGAATGCTTGTTATGTTAGCCAATCTATTTAAATTTCCCTCTCCTCTTTTCAACGGGAATTCATTGGTTTTCTCATATTTTTCGATGTAATTAACAACTTGTTTGAGTCTATTGGGTAATAATAAAGTAGTATACATTTGATGCTCTTTTATTCCTTCTAAATTAACAAGTGTACCTACTCTGTAGCTTATCTGGTTGTCCAACATTCTTCCTAACGTAGTCTTTATATTATTCATTATTTGCGAGTATCGTTCAAGATAAATTTCCTGTTTCATTTGCTTCATTTTTTGCATAATGTTGAATTCATCATACAATCTTGCTTTGTCTATGTATATATTGGTTCCCATCGTATTACTTTCTATAAATATTATTTTAGTCCTAACCCCTACTAGTATCCTATCTATGTAATTGTTAATTAATTTACTTTCTAAATCATAACGTATTAACTCGTTTTCATGCAAATCTGATTTGACGTTCATGCAAGTACTTTCTGTAGTGTTTAAGATGTGTAACGTTCTAGTATTTTTTTCTTGTAAATTCTTAAAATTTTCAAACAGTTCTTCACATTTTTCTTGACCTAACGGGCAATCGTTTTTCAGTTCGCTAAACGTCGTCCAAATATCCGTTAGATTCATATCTTCATGTATGCAAGTCATGCTAATAATAATTTTCCACGCGACTGGAGTTAGTTTTACATCTTCCTGTCGTTCGAAGAATATACCCGATGGAGGTATTTGTTGAAGTTCGATTCCTTTTGGTTCAACTTCGTTTCCCGTACAAAATGTTAAGAGGGATAAAAACATTATGTTGAAGTTCCTCATTTTTTTGTTCTGAAAAAGTAAAAGAGATATCGATAAATCTTTCCGCTCCTTGCCCTGTCTCTCTCTTTTTTTTTTATATATATGGATCCTTCTGGTTTATTGAGCGCCCTGCTTTTAATATCTTGTTTGCGTACTTATTATTATTTTTTTTTTATTTGTGTCGGTTCTAGGTGTGTCTATTTTGTAATTTAAGCCGAAATCAATGATTCATGATTATATAGGGTGCACTATAAATTAAACTAAAAATATGAGTAAACTATGTATGTATTTTCTTTTTTTTTTTTTTTATTGTTGTACAATTGCCTAGGGCAGTGTGGTTAGAACAAAGGTTAGTCAGAAGGCGTCGTTCTTCTCTTAAGGTATAGGTTTATGAACTCAGAATCCCTTCTTATTTTGATTTTGTTTTATTTTATTTCTTTTTGATTTGGTACATAGGCAGGAGAAGAAAAAAAAAATTTATTTAACATTCTTGTATTTATCTTATCGTTATAGTTTTTCCGATCTTCCTTCGTCCCTGTCCCTTTTTCATTACCAATCTCCCGTTGACCATCTTTCATCCCGTAATACGGTTAAGGAACCTCCCGCAAAACAACCAGTCGGGCAATGGGATGTTACTTCTAGCTGTCGTTGGTGTTCCTCGTCCGTACACTCCATGGATTCTATATATATCCCTTCCCCTTGACGTTGTAGATAGTAATTGGCGCATTTTGCGCACTCTCGCCACACCGGAATCTTCTGTTTACAATATTTACACCTTCCATGGTACGTTTGGTCCCCAAATCCTTGACCACCATATTCTTTTATTTCTAAGTACTTTGCATACGTTTTCCCTAGTTCCATGAATGCGGAGCTTTCTCTATACCTTTTCTCTACCTCATTTACGAGTTCATCGTCACTTTTTTCTGGGTAGTCCGGATGTTGCATTTCCAGTTGTGCTCTAAAGTTTATAAATCGTCTTAACCTTTGAGGCATGCAATCGTTGAAACCTATAGCACTAAGGTAGGCTTCTTTAATAGCCAACCTAAAGCTTAAACTGTGATTGTAAATAACAGATGTTAGAAACTCTGTTTTATTTGCTAGCTTTCGGGAATAAGCGGGAGTTGTTCCCTTGGCCTCGTCTTGGAAACATTTGACTCCGTATTTAATAATTTTTTCTAATGGGTCCTTTTCCCCTTCTTTCTTCTTTCTCTCCTCCTGTCTTCTCTTGCGTTGCTGTCGTTTGGTAAGTGCAACTTCCATCTTTAGGCAGCCTACAGAAATTTCTTTGTTTATTCGTGGTTGATTTTAATTAAAGGATTGAGTCTATGTATTGAAGGAAGATCAGTTTTCATTGTTTATTTTCTTTTACTACAACTTTTTGCGATATGTGTATACGCACAATACTCATACATATATCATGTACAAATTAAATTTTATACCATACTCAAACCAATGGGCACACATTCATTTTTCTCTCTTATTTTTTTTTATTTTATTTTAATTTGTTTTAACTAGTGATTAAACCATTGTACAAGACTTACAATATCAAATATAGATTTACATTATTTATACATCTTTTTGTTTGCCGTATTTTCTATCAAACTATACAAACTTGCGAATATTATGTATTTAAAATCTCCGTTATTGTCTCAAAAAAAGTTTTAATCGTTGTTTTTATTAATTGTTGGATTTTTGAACTTTTTCCGCGAAATTAATTAATTTATCAAATTTCTGCCGCATTTGTTCATTAAAATCAATATCGGAAATTTCTTTATACTGTAAATTCGAGTCCACGTCTTTATCCAACACGTGTAAGGAAGCTATTTGCGAGTTTACTTTACTTAATTTTTTTAATAAAGTTCTCTTTTCACTAATTAGTTTTGATAAAATCTTTTTCTTCCCGCCTCTTCTCGTTTCTTTGCAATCGTAACTATGTTGTACGGAATCTTCCATGTCCGTTGAATCTAGTTTTAGATTTTTTTGTTTCTAGTATGCCAAACTCTCCTAATTTATTTATACCTGGGGGTCCTGTAAGAAGGTATGACTAATTAACAGAATTACTAGAGTCAAGGTAAGTTCAGTTGTAATTATTTATATAGGTTTACATTTTGAACGGTATGTAGGAAGGATAAGTGACCGTGTTGCTGGAGCATTTACCGCAACGAGGAGGAAAGGGTGCAATCAAGCACTCCTTAGGAAGGATAGGATATAGGTTTTAGGTTTAGGGATGTGTTAGACTCCAATGATTCTATTTTATTGTAAATCATTTTTTTTATATATATAACAATTAAATTTAAATTTGACTAAGTTCAACTGACATTGAAAATTTAAACCTTTTTCTTACTTTCCTTTGTACATTAACATCATTGTTATCTTAGGCGAGAAGAGTAAAGAGAAAAAGACCTTTTTTTTTTGTCATTTGCCTTATTCGTTTCTAGTTTAATAATCGCGTATTTATTTAATTTAAGTGAGTGTATGTTTTTTTGTAATGATCTTTCCGTATAATAAAAAATATTATTTCCTTGTAGTTTATTTTCCTCGTTAATTTAGATATATACATATTATTTTTATATCGTTTTTTTTTTGTATAAAGTCAGATAAATTGAAATAATTTTATTTTAAATTGAATGTATGCCAATTGTGATTACAAGATAATAAATATTATTCTATTGACAACTTTTAGAACTGTAAAATATACATATAAGTGCGTATACATATTTTCAAGCACATTGGGGCTATTATATATTATATACCTATGTTTAGGCACTACAAAGGTTCCATATATGAATATCTTAACCTATTAACATGCACTATTTTCGTTTTATTATGAGCTAGCTCTATTTTTACATTTCCCTTGTCATTAACTATTTCTAAAATCCGATGTGGTCTAGTATATTGATCGCCTAGTTTGTATTTCTTCCCTCCTTTTAATAACCAGACATTATCCCCTGTCTGAAATTCTTGATGATTGGCTTTCCTGTCGTAATAGAATTTTGACCTATGTTTAGAAGCTATTAATTTTTCTCGCGCGATTCCCTGTATTTCGTTTAAACGTTGTCGTAAATTTATAATGTAATCATCATACGTTGGAACTCGTTCTCGTGGGTCTAAAGGTTCGTTTGATGGTAGTCGCGCTTTCCGTGCAAATACAATTTCAAAAGGTGTGTAGAGATGACCCTCATGTACCGACGTATTATACGAAAACGCGGCTAATTCGCATAACTCATCCCATGAGTCATTTCTTTCTATCATTGTTTTTAAATAATCTGCTAAGCTGCTATGAAAACGCTCAACGGAGTTGGACTGAGGGTGATAAGCCGTGGTTTTAACTTGTTTAATCTTAAAAATTTTCGCTACTTCTCTCATCAGACTACTCAAAAATGAGGTACCTTGGTCGGAGATAATTAACAACGGGGCGCTAAAAATTGAAAAGTGTCGACGGACTAACGCTTCGGCGATCGTGGCCGCGGTCGCGTCTGGTATGGGTATCGCCATACAGTATTTTGAAAGGTTACATTGAATGGTTAATATATTATTGTTATTATTTCGAGATCTGGGAAATGGTCCCACAAGATCGACCGATATGGATTCCATAGCCGAGTACGGAGTATCTGTTATTATCATACGCTGTTTAGTTTTAACACGAACCAATTTTTTTAGTTGGCAAGTTAAACAATGTCTAATGTAGTTTTGTACGTCTTTCTTAATATCTGGCCAATAAAAACGTTGTTTTATACGTTTATAGGTTTTTGTTACCCCTTTATGTCCTGCACAAGCAGACTCGTGCATTTCGCGAATAATATTTTCCCTATTACTCTCTTCCACACATTTTATGAATCCTAAACAAATAATTATTTTTACATTAATTTTTCGTAGAGTTATACTTATTTGTTTCAATATTTTGTTCCATGAAACGTTTTCAATAAATTCGCTCTTCGCGATACTTATTGAACGTAATTTTTCTTTTAATATAATATTTTTCAAATTTAATAGATTCGTTTTTAGATTATTAATAATTTCTGAAGTACTCAGTCGCTCTTCGTCACGTAACACCATAGCAAAATGCATTTTTCCGCTTTTGTTATTGATTCTTATTTCTCCTGGATTTAAATTGGAAAAATGAGGTAGTAATAATTTTGAAGCCAAATTTCTGGATCCTTCATCTAAAGGCATTCCAGTCGTAGTTATGAAATAAACGTAATTATCTTTCCTCATAAAGAGTTGTTCTTTAACTTCAATGAATTTCTTTTCATCATTTGGTTCTTCGTAAACATCCTCCTTTTCCCAGGACTCGTCAAATTTGTTGTTAAAATTATCTATCTCCATGGGTTGTGATCTTTTGTCTGAGTTGACTATCGTTTCAATTTCCTCGGGGACTTCTTGTATTATAGGAAGGTTTTTGACTGGTTCTTTTGATCTATTTGACTTGTTGGGTCGTTTTGCTCTCTTTTCGTTGTAGTTTGGCCGTGTTATTTTTCCTGCACGACTGCGTGTTTCCATAGAATGATTTTTAATAACATAAACGGGTTCTTCTATTGGATTTCTTGATAACGCGTCAGCATTAACGTTACTTTTACCGGCTTTGTATACGATGTCAAAGTCGTATGCATTCAGTTTTATTCTCCATCTACTAACTCTGGATGTCGGATCTACTGAGTTTTTGAACCAAACAAGTGGTTTATGATCTGTTATAATGAGGAAACGACGGCCTCTTAGATAGCAATCGAACTGAGTAACGGCATACAGTATGGCTAATGCTTCCCTTGAATAAGTATCATATTTTTGCTCGGCTTTGTTTAATACCCGCGAAACATAAGCAACTGGTAGGTCGGTTCCCACCTCTCCTTGTGATAGAATCGCGTCCGCATTTATCGCCCTCCTCGATTTCATAATCCATTTGTACTCGACAATTCGTCTTTTTATCAACAAAATCTTCCTTATTTTTACGAGGTCCGCATTTATCGCCCTCCTCGATTTCATAATCCATTTGTACTCGACAATTCATCTTTTTATCAACAAAATTTTCCTTATTTTCACGAGGTCCGCATTTATCGCCCTCCTTGATTTCATTAACCATTTGTACTCGACAATTATTGACTGTCTTATTCAATAAATTTTCTTCATTTTTTATTTCATTTTCAATATCATACTTCAGGTCAACTTCGTTTTCATAATTAGTACAGGAGGGACTCTCAGCCATCATATCGAACAATGGTGCTTCAATAATACCATAATTTTCAGTAATTTCATCAAATTTCTCTTTAATACGTAGCTCAGTCACATCACATACCCGTGACTGCGCTTTTCCATTATTTATTTGTAATTGTTCTTCCTTCATTAATCCATAACAATTTTCACTTGCTTTACATGTATTATTCCTTAGATCCGACTCCTCGTCGATCTGATGTACTTGTATTTCGTCATTTTTATAATCGTCATATAACTCTTGTTCTTTTTCACTGTGATTGTATAGGTTTTGTCGTTGCCATTTTGATTTCTTTCATTTTTTTGTTCTTGCTCGTAGATTTCATACGATTCGTTTGTGTCAAATTTTATAAACGTTTCATCATTTTCGTGTAATTGAAAATCACTTGACGTTTCTGAGTCACTATCGGTATAATTATAAAATCTTGAATTTTTCATGTTCGTATAACCATTGTTTTCCCTTGGTTTTGGCATATATCGTATTGATTTTCGGTCATAATTTTCGATATTCTCCACTATATATATCGATTCATCCGTTTGCATATTATTTGCATTTTCAAAGGGGAGGATTAATCCGTTAAATTCTAAATATTGTTCCAAACAATTGATTTTTGCATCGTTTCTACGGAAAAAATCGGTGCCAAGATTCCGTCTTGTTGTATAGGGAACGAATCATGTACTAAATTGAGTTCCACGGGAGATCCTTCGAAATCTATTCTAATTTTACCACGAGTAGTTAATGAGTGGTCAGTTATGCCTTTTAACAATAAAATCTTCCTTATTTTTACGAGGTCCGCATTTATCGCCCTCCTCGATTTCATAATCCATTTGTACTCGACAATTCATCTTTTATCAACAAAATTTTCCTTATTTTCACGAGGTCCGCATTTATCGCCCTCCTTGATTTCATTAACCATTTGTACTCGACAATTATTGACTGTCTTATTCAATAAATTTTCTTCATTTTTTATTTCATTTTCAATATCATACTTCAGGTCAACTTCGTTTTCATAATTAGTACAGGAGGGACTCTCAGCCATCATATCGAACAATGGTGCTTCAATAATACCATAATTTTCAGTAATTTCATCAAATTTCTCTTTAATACGTAGCTCAGTCACATCACATACCCGTGACTGCGCTTTTCCATTATTTATTTGTAATTGTTCTTCCTTCATTAATCCATAACAATTTTCACTTGCTTTACATGTATTATTCCTTAGATCCGACTCCTCGTCGATCTGATGTACTTGTATTTCGTCATTTTTATAATCGTCATATAACTCTTGTTCTTTTTCACTGTGATTGTATAGGTTTTTGTCGTTGCCATTTTGATTTCTTTCATTTTTTTGTTCTTGCTCGTAGATTTCATACGATTCGTTTGTGTCAAATTTTATAAACGTTTCATCATTTTCGTGTAATTGAAAATCACTTGACGTTTCTGAGTCACTATCGGTATAATTATAAAATCTTGAATTTTTCATGTTCGTATAACCATTGTTTTCCCTTGGTTTTGGCATATATCGTATTGATTTTCGGTCATAATTTTCGATATTCTCCACTATATATATCGATTCATCCGTTTGCATATTATTTGCATTTTCAAAGGGGAGGATTAATCCGTTAAATTCTAAATATTGTTCCAAACAATTGATTTTTGCATCGTTTCTACGGAAAAAATCGGTGCCTAAGATTCCGTCTTGTTGTATAGGGAACGAATCATGTACTAAATTGAGTTCCACGGGAGATCCTTCGAAATCTATTCTAATTTTACCACGAGTAGTTAATGAGTGGTCAGTTATGCCTTTTAACAATATAATATCATTTTCGTCAATTTTTACGCGAGAGTCTACCTCTGACTCTTTAATTAGGCTTACCGATGCTCCTGTATCTAGCAAGAATTTTAACGGACGTCTTAACTGACCGGTATCGAAGATTACGACCGGGGCTGAACTCTGTTGGCTTAAATTTATTTTCGCGGTGCGGAGGGGACGTTTGAGCGGGTTTCCGCGCTCGAAGTAGAGGGAATTTGATTCGTAGCCTCTCTCTCGACCCTCCTCGGAGAGAGAGTATCGGTGTTTCCCTGATTTTGATTTCCTTCTCTTATTTCTCTTTGCAACTTATAACAATCGCGCTTTATGTGACCGGGTTTTCCGCAATGAAAACAAGTAACTGGTGATCTTATATTATTATTCGATTCGTTATTAATATATCTTGATTCTTGGGAAGTTGGATTAACCGGCTCGCGCACACCGCGAGTCCCGGAATTATTTCCCCGATCTTCTTTGTTAAATTGCTGCGACGAGTATTTATTATTATTATAACGAACAAAGGAATCATTTTTATCTCTGTCTCTATTTGGTAAAAATTCCGTCTGGTTTTGATACTCATTCCAACCACCAAATTGTAAATTTGGTCTATTATAATTACGACTGTTATCCGAGCGATTTTGTGGACTATATGAACTGTTCATGGGATTGCGTCGGTTGTTATTATCGGAAAATCTTTCCGCAAAACTTCGTGCTAATTTGAATCAATTTATGGCTCCATGACCAGTCTTAGAACAATATTGACATACAATCGGAGAGTTATTAGAAATATAGTTTACTTTACGCGTTTCTCGAGTTGAACGAAAACGAGTCTCTTCTCGGCTCGGCGTCTCCTCGTCCAAGACGCTACAAGACTCCACCTCGAGCGCTTGTTCACGAGCTTGTTTTATAGAACTTGGAGTCCCTAAACGCGCACGAATTTCCCAACGAAGCCCTTTTAAAAAGAATTTTAAACAATCTCGCCTTAGTTCAAGCATGAAATGATCTGCTATCGCAACTCGTCCCTCTCTGTCGGCCGCTTTGACTATTTCATTTTTTATTTCTTGTAACCGATTAAAATAAGCAACGACTGTCTCATTGTTTTTTTGTTTTAATTTAGCTAGTTCTCCCGTCCACTCGTAATATGTTTTTATCGATCCGAAGGTGTTTTCGAAAAAATCGGATATCTCTTTGATAGAATTAAAATTTTCTCCGCGCGCACAAGTTAAAGCTTCCCCATATAAACGCATTCGAATAAGTTTTGTTAATTCTTTTTCGTACTCCGACGGTAAAATTTCTTTTGCTTCGTTGCATCCGTCCAAAAATTGCGATAAATTTATATTATGACCGTTAAATCGCGGTATTAAATCTAGAGCGTCCTTTAGCGATAAACCTCGAATTTGAGACGTCATTGTTTTATTGTTAATTTGTTTTTTAACTTCACTCCTATCTAGTTTTTTGGTTTTGTTCCGGTGCTTGTTCTTAATTCGTCTAAATTAATTTTATTAAATAATTCGTCTTTAATCTTAGAAGAGTTTGCTTGTTCGGGTGATTTTTTAATTAATTGATTATCGAAGGGAACTGTAAAATCTGTCGCGCCTTGAATTAGTTTTTCGTCGAGAACTTTCGCCGTGTCTGTCACTAGTGTCTTTGCTTCCTCAGTCTCTTTTTCGATCGGTGCGGAAAAAATATTTAACGCGCCTTTAATCTTATTTATGATACCTTGAAAAGTTGTCCCTTTTTTTACACTTTCTTGTAAACTTTCTATGATTTTAGGTTCCTCGAGATAAGAATCTAACAACTCTTTTTTTACTTCAGTCGCGAGCCGTTGTCTTACCGAGCTTATAACGTTATCCGGTGTTAAAATCAATGGTTCATATGGACGATAAATTGGGGCTGGCGTACTAAAATTTACAGGATTATTCGCGATAAGTTCTTTTTGTTCCTCGTAATTCAAAACTGCGGGTTTTAAACTAAAATGTTTTACACGCGTGGGAGTAATTATTGTGTCTTCTTGTTCGTCTTCACTAACTTCGGAAATAGAAAGATCAGTTGGAAAAAAAGGTCCTCTATATTCAAAATCGCGAGGTATTTTTATAGATAACGAAATATTTGCTGCACTTTTTTCTAGTCTATCCTTTAAATAATTTATTTCTTTTGTCAAATTTTGCACTGTTTCCCTGGGAGTTTTAGTTAAATCGAGAGTATCGAGAGTCTGAACTTTTTCTTTGTATAAATTTAATAACGTATCATTCATAGAAAATTCTAAACTCGTGTTTCTTTGTTTATTTACATAACAATCAGTATTTTTAGGCGAACCTGACATTTTATATCTAAACACATTATTCCTTTAATCTCTTTTTTTCTCTCAAAAATGTGAGTTTCCCGGCCGATGCACCAAATTTATTATAATAATTAATACAATCTGTCACGTCCAGACTTGCACCAATTACTATAAAAAATATTACAAGAAAGCAAATGGTTAATAAACCATTCGCGTTCCTTTCGCTCTTGTTTGACTAGGACTAGCCTTACGTCTCCGGGATTAGCGAGCGAAGTTATTTTGAGAGTAGAGATGCAGGATATAATGTGGGATAGATAAAATAATATATGTTTTATTTCGTATTAATCATGCATTATTTATTAAAATATAATATGCTGTTTTTCTTTAAATGAACAAGTGTGACTAAATTATTACAGCTTTTGAATGAGCAAAAACACATAAAATTACACTATTTTATTAACAATTGTATAAAATTATTTAAGTCGAATAACGATTAATTTTGATTGAATAAACAAGTGTGCGGCGAACACGTTAGCACATTACAGAATAAAATATTCGCAAGGTTATTTTATTATAAACATTAATAATCAATAATTGAAATAAGAATCATTATAAATAAGTGCAGATAAAATAAAAAAATGGTTGTCGTTTAAAACATGAATTATAGTTAATCAATTGTAATTCAAACCGTGAATATTTCAATTCAAATACAATGTAACGAATAATTATTATAAATAAATTGTAATATATAATAATAATTGTTTTAAAAGAAAACGGTTGGTTCAGCAATCGAAATATATACTATATATATACTATAGTAAAAGTTGATAGATTTTGAGTTAAATAGCGATGAACTCAGCTGGTGTTGAAAAAAAACTGGAAAAAGTTCACTTTTTGAGGTTAGAATAACTTTTGAACTAATAAATTCCAGTACCTAAAAATTTTTTCTGTATTCTGAAAAACATTTGCAATGTGTACCCAAAATTTGGGGCATTTTAAAATTTTGATCGGACCACTTCACGTGGAATACCCCATATATATGTGTGTATAGTCGGTGAGGAACGAAGGTCCGCCTTGAACGTAGGTAGCGGTGTCAGATTGCCGTATAATGTCCTGCTAGACCTGCGGGCGTTAGATGTGTATGCTGTTGGAGCTCGACGATTTCCAGATGTCGAAGTCGTAGTTCCTCGACTATGGCTTGTAGATGTCAATGATACGTCTCGATTCCTCTTGTGATTTTTAATACGTATTACTTAAAGTTCAAGTAGCAGAGCCACGCCCTCGGATAAAAATCAAAGAGTTGTCCAGCAGAGCTTCGCCTTGCGAAAGCTTTAGATGAAAATTTAGGAGTGCTCGTGTCTCTTCTGGGTCCTCTTTATATACCCTAAAATCCTATGCATCTGTCCTTGTCTTACGCTTCGCCTTGTCTTACACTTTGCCTTATATGGAGATGTGTAAGTAGTTCTCGATTTTTCTGTGCTTGCACCCGATTGGACCGTTAGATGTGCGTAATTAAAAATTATCGAATCCCATGCATTTTCTGTATCGCTTCGTAGTTGATTCGGAGAATTTTCTGTCCCCCTTTTATACTGCGACGTTATCCAAAGAACGGCTTAATTTATTACTTCCTTCTAATGCTCGAATTTTCTAGTCGATGTTTCCCATTGCCGGTTCTTCTCCGAGCATTGATTTTATAGTGCAGTACAAAAAAAACTCTTGCGCAACCCTTCGTTTCGATCTCACTATCGGCGATCCCGCTTATACGCGTATTGGCTTCGAATGATATCTTTAACTCTACTTATCAATCTCTATTTCGTTTGAAACACTCGTAAACTAATCTGTCCCTTAGCTCTATAAATTATATTTTATATTACTGCACTTACTTAGAACCATTCCTTATCAACCTTATTTCATTTTTCTTCTACGCCGTATTTTTATTCTAAACTACGCAGTACTTTTGTACGAAAAATAATAATATAATTTTCGTCGGGACGCGACAACATCAAAAATTCCAAATCCATCAAAAATTGTGGAGCTATGCCGGAATAGTTAAAAAATTCCCAAAATATCCAGGAAATTCCATAATTTTTTATGATATCCCGGAATTTATCAGAAATTCCCGAAATATTCAGGTATTCCCGTAATAAGTAGAGTTATCCCTGACTAAATCAAATTCCGCTCATATCCAGATACACCATTAATTAGTAAAGTTCACGCGAAACAACCCAAAAATTCGCAAAGTATCCAGTAAACGCCGTAGTCTTTTACTTTATTTTATCCCGGAATACGACAGTGATTTCCGAAATATCCAAGAAAACACGTTATTAGTTGATTAATCCAATTATCCACAATATCCCGTAATTTTTACCAAAATATCCAGGAATGGACGTAATTAGTGGTGCTATCCCGGAATTCTTCAAAAATTCCCTAAATATCCAGGAAAGCTCGTAATTATTGGTGTTATCACGAAATAAATAAAAAATTCCAGAAATATCCAGGAAATACCGTAATTATTTATGACATCCCGGAATACCTCCGAAATTCCCGAAATACCCAGGAAATCCCGAAGTTGGTGGAGTTATCCCGGACTACCTCTCAAATTCTCGAAATATCCAGGAAATTCCGTTATTATTCGAGTTATCCCGAAACCACCAAAAAATTTCTATAATATCCAGGAAACCACTTATTTTTTTATGTTATCCTGGAATACCTCAGCGATTCCCGAAAAATCCAAGAAAATACGTCATTAGTGGATTGATCCACTATCGAATTATCCATAATATCCCGTAATTTTTACCAAATTATCCAGGAATAGACGTATTTAGTGGTGTTTTTCCTGAATACATCAAAAATTCCCTAAATATCCAGGAAATCCCGAAATTATTGGATTTATCCCGAAATAAATAAATGTTCCTGACATATCCAGAAAATTCCGTAATTTTTTATGATATCCGGAAAACCTCAGAAATTCCCTAAATATCCAGGAAATCCCGTAATTGGTGGAGTTATCCCGCTCTACGTCTGAAATTACATAAATATCCAGGAAATCCCGTAATTAGTGGAGTTGTATCGAAATAAATAAAAAATTGCCGAATATCCAGGAAATACCGTAATTTTTCATGATATCCCGGAATACCTCAGAAATTCCCGAAATATCCAGGAAATCGAGTAATTAGTGGAGCTATCCCGGAATAGTTAAAAAATTCCCGAAATATCCAGGAAATTCCATAATTTTTATGATATACCGGAATTTATCAGAAATTCCCGAACTATTCAGGTATTCCCATAATAAGTAGAGTTATCACTGACTAAATCAAATTCCGCTCATATCTTGATACACCATTAATTAGTAAAATTCACGCGAACAACCCAAAAATTCGCAAAATATCCAGTAAACGCCGTAGTTTTTTATGTTATCCCGGAATACGTCAGTGATTCCCGGAATATCCAAGAAAACACGTCATTAGTGGATTGATCCAATTATACACAATATCCCGTAATTTTTACCAAAATATCCAGGAATGGACGTAATTAGTGGTGTTATCCCGGAACCCTTCAAAAATTCCCTAAATATCCAGGAAAGCTCGTAAATATTGGTGTTATACCGAAATAAATAAAAAATTCCTGAAATATCCAGAAAATACCGTAATTTTTTATGATATCCCGGAATACCTCAGAAATTCCCAAAAAATCCAGGAAATCCCATAGTTGGTGGAGTTATCTCGCTCTACGTCAGAAATTCCCTAAATTTGAAGGAAAGTCCGTAATTAGTAGAGTTATCCCAAAATAACAAAGAATTCCCGAAATATCCAGGAAATTCCTTAATTTTTTATGATATCCCGGAAATCGTCAGAAACTCCCTAAATAACCAGGAAATCCCGTAATTGGTGGAGTTATCCCGCTCTACGTCAGAAATGACCTAAATATCTACGAAACCCCGTAATTAGTAGAGTTGTCTCGAAATAAATAAAAAAATTGCCGAAATATCCAGAAAATACCATAAATTTTCTTAAAATGCCGGAATACCTAAGAAATTCCCAAAATATCCAGGAAATCCCGTAATTGGTGGAGTTATCCCGGACTACCTCTCAAATTCTCGAAATATCCAGGAAATTCCATAATTATTTGAGTTATCCCGAAACCACTAAAAAATTTCTATAATATCCAGGAAACCACTTATTTTTTTATGTTATCCTGGAATACCTCAGTGATTCTCGAAATATCCAAGAAAACACGTCATTAGTGGATTGATCCACTATCGAATTATCCATAATATCCCGTAATTTTTACCAAATTATCCAGGAATAGACGTATTTAGTGGTGTTATTCCTGAATAAATCAAAAATTCCCTAAATATCCATAAAGCTCGTAATTAAAGGTGTTATCCCGAAATAAATAAAAAATTCCAGAAATATCCAGGAAATACCGTAATTATTTATGACATCCGGAATACCTCCGGAATATTTGAAATACCCAGGAAATCCCGAAGTTGGTGGAGTTATCCCGGACTACCTCTCAAATTCTCGAAATATCCAGGAAATTCCGTAATTATTCGAGTTATCCCGAAACCACTAAAAAATTTTTATAATATCCAGGATACCACTTATTTTTTTATGTTATCTCGGAATACCTCAGTGATTCCCGAAATATCCAAGAAAACACGTTATTAGTGGATTGATCCACTATCGAATTATCCATAATATCCCGTAATTTTTACCAAATTATCCAGGAATAGACGTATTTAGTGGTGTTATTCCTGAATAAATCAAAAATTCCCTAAATATCCATAAAGCTCGTAATTAAAGGTGTTATCCCGAAATAAATAAAAAATTCCAGAAATATCCAGGAAATACCGTAATTATTTATGACATCCGGAATACCTCCGGAATTCCCGAAATACCCAGGAAATCCCGAAGTTGGTGGAGTTATCCCGGACTACCTCTCAAATTCTCGAAATATCCAGGAAATTCCGTAATTATTCGAGTTATCCCGAAACCACTAAAAAATTTCTATAATATCCAGGATACCACTTATTTTTTTATGTTATCTCGGAATACCTCAGTGATTCCCGAAATATCCAAGAAAACACGTCATTAGTGGATTGATCCACTATCGAATTATCCATAATATCCCATAATTTTTACCAAATTATCCAGGAATAGACGTATTTAGTGGTGTTATTCCTGAATAGATCAAAAATTCCCGAAATATCCAGGAAATCCCGAAATTATTGGTTTTATCCCGAAAAAAAGTTCCTGAAATATCCAGAAAATTCCGTAATTTTTTATGATATCCGGAAAACCTCAGAAATTCCCAAAATATCCAGGAAATCCCGTAATTGGTGTAGTTATCCCGCTCTACGTCTGAAATTACATAAATATCCAGCAAATCCCGTAATTAGTGGAGTTGTATCGAAATAAATAAAAAATTGCCGAATGTCCAGGAAATACCGTAATTTTTCATGATATCCCGGAATACCTCAGAAATTCCCGAAATATCCAGGAAATCGAGTAATTAGTGGAGCTATCCCGGAATAGTTAAAAAATTCCCAAAATATCCAGGAAATTCCATAATTTTTTATGATATCCCGGAATTTATCAGAAATTCCCGAAATATTCAGATATTCCCGTAATAAGTAGAGTTATCCCTGACTAAATCAAATTCCGCTCATATCCACATACACCATTAATTAGTAAAGTTCACGCGAAACAACCAAAAATTCGCAAAATATCCAGTAAACGCCGTAGTTTTTTATTTTATCCCGGAATACGACAGTGATTCCCGAAATATCCAAGAAAACACGTTATTAGTTGATTGATCCAATTATCCACAATATCCCGTAATTTTTACCAAAATATCCAGGAATGGACGTAATTAGTGGTGTTATCCCGGAATTCTTTAAAAATTCCCTAAATATCCAGGAAAGCTCGTAATTATTGGTGTTATCCCGAAATAAATAAAAAATTCCAGAAATATCCAGGAAATACCGTAATTATTTATGACATCCCGGAATACCTCCGAAATTCCCGAAGTACCCAGGAAATCCCGAAGTTGGTGGAGTTATCCCGGACTACTTCTCAAATTCTCGAAATATCCAGTAAATTCCGTTATTATTCGAGTTATCCCGAAACCACCAAAAAATTTCTATAATATCCAGGAAACCACTTATTTTTTTATGTTATCCCGGAATACGTCAGCGATTCCCGAAATATCCAAGAAAACACGTCATTAGTGGATTGATCCACTATCGAATTATCCATAATATCCCGTAATTTTTACCAAATTATCCAGGAATAGACGTATTTAGTGGTGTTATTCCTGAATACATCAAAAATTCCCTAAATATCCAGGAAATCCCGAAATTATTGGATTTATCCCGAAATAAATAAAAGTTACTGAAATATCCAGAAAATCCGTAATTTTTTATGATATCCGGAAAACCTCAGAAATTCCCAAAATATCCAGGAAATCCCGTAATTGGTGGAGTTATCCCGGAAGTTAAAAAATTCCCGAAATATCCAGGAAATTCCATAATTTTTATGATATACCGGAATTTATCAGAAATTCCCGAAATATTCAGGTATTCCCGTAATAAGTAGAGTTATCCCTGACTAAATCAAATTCCGCTCATATCCAGATACACCATTAATTAGTAAAGTTCACGCGAACAACCCAAAAATTCGCAATATATCCAGTAAACGCCGTAGTTCTTTATGTTATCCCGGAATGCGTCAGTGATTCCCGGAATATCCAAGAAAACACGTTATTAGTGGATTGATCCAATTATCCACAATATCCCGTAATTTTTACCAAAATATCCAGGAATGGACGTAATTAGTGGTGTTATCCCGGAACCCTTCAAAAATTCCCTAAATATCCAGGAAAGCTCGTAAATATTGGTGTTATACCGAAATAAATAAAAAATTCCTGAAATATCCAGAAAATACCGTAATTTTTTATGATATCCCGGAATACCTCAGAAATTCCCAAAAAATCCAGGAAATCCCATAATTGGTGGAGTTATCTCGCTCTACGTCAGAAATTCCCTAAATTTGAAGGAAAGTCCGTAATTAGTAGAGTTATCCCAAAATAACAAAGAATTCCCGAAATATCCAGGAAATTCCTTAATTTTTTATGATATCCCGGAAATCGTCAGAAACTCCCTAAATATCCAGGAAATCCCGTAATTGGTGGAGTTATCCCGCTCTACGTCAGAAATGACCTAAATATCTACGAAATCCCGTAATTAGTAGAGTTGTCTCGAAATAAATAAAAAATTGCCGAAATATCCAGAAAATACCATAAATTTTCATAAAATGCCGGAATACCTAAGAAATTCCCAAAATATCCAGGATATCCCGTAATTGGTGGAGTTATCCCGGACTACCTCTCAAATTCTCGAAATATCCAGGAAATGCCATAATTATTGGAGTTATCCCGAAACCACTAAAAAATTTCTATAATATCCAGGAAACCACTTATTTTTTTATGTTATCCTGGAATACCTCAGTGATTCTCGAAATATCCAAGAAAACACGTCATTAGTGGATTGATCCACTATCGAATTATCCATAATATCCCGTAATTTTTACCAAATTATCCAGGAATAGACGTATTTAGTGGTGTTATTCCTGAATAAATAAAAAATTCCCTAAATATCCATAAAGCTCGTAATTAAAGGTGTTATCCCGAAATAAATAAAAAATTCCAGAAATATCCAGGAAATACCGTAATTATTTATGACATCCGGAATACCTCCGGAATTCCCGAAATACCCAGGAAATCCCGAAGTTGGTGGAGTTATCCCGGACTACCTCTCAAATTCTCGAAATATCCAGGAAATTCCGTAATTATTCGAGTTATCCCGAAACCACTAAAAAATTTCTATAATATCCAGGATACCACTTATTTTTTTATGTTATCTCGGAATACCTCAGTGATTCCCGAAATATCCAAGAAAACACGTCATTAGTGGATTGATCCACTATCGAATTATCCATAACATCCCATAATTTTTACCAAATTATCCAGGAATAGACGTATTTAGTGGTGTTATTCCTGAATAGATCAAAAATTCCCGAAATATCCAGGAAATCCCGAAATTATTGGTTTTATCCCGAAAAAAAGTTCCTGAAATATCCAGAAAATTCCGTAATTTTTTATGATATCCGGAAAACCTTAGAAATTCCCAAAATATCCAGGAAATCCCGTAATTGGTGTAGTTATCCCGCTCTACGTCTGAAATTACATAAATATC
Source organism: Theocolax elegans (assembly GCA_026168455.1). NCBI lineage: Eukaryota > Metazoa > Arthropoda > Insecta > Hymenoptera > Cerocephalidae > Theocolax > Theocolax elegans. The sequence continues at coordinate 25,798 of JANSJX010000161.1, forward strand.
CAGGAAATCCCGTAATTAGTGGAGTTGTATCGAAATAAATAAAAAATTGCCGAATGTCCAGGAAATATCGTAATTTATCATGATATCCCGGAATACCTCAGAAATTCCCGAAATATCCAGGAAATCGAGTAATTAGTGGAGCTATCCCGGAATAGTTAAAAAATTCCCGAAATATCCAGGAAATTCCATAATTTTTATGGTATCCCGGAATTTATCAGAAATTCCCGAAATATTCAGGTATTCCCGTAATAAGTAGAGTTATCCCTAACTAAATCAAATTCCGCTCATATCCAGATACACCATTAATTAGTAAAGTTCACGCGAACAACCCAAAAATTCGCAAAATATCCAGTAAACGCCGTAGTTTTTTATGTTATCCCGGAATACGTCAGTGATTCCCGATATATCCAAGAAAACACGTTATTAGTTGATTGATCCAATTATCCACAATATCCCGTAATTTTTACCAAAATATCCAGGAATGGACGTAATTAGTGGTGTTATCCCGGAATCCTTCAAAAATTCCCTAAATATCCAGGTAAGCTCGTAAATATTGGTGTTATACCGAAATAAATAAAAAATTCCTGAAATATCCAGAAAATACCGTAATTTTTTATGATATCCCGGAATACCTCAGAAATTACAGAAATATCCAGCAAATCCCATAATTGGTGGAGTTATCTCGCTCTACGTCAGAAATTCCCTAAATTTGAAGGAAAGTCCGTAATTAGTAGAGTTATCCCAAAATAACAAAGAATTCCCGAAATATCCAGGAAATTCCGTAATTTTTTATGATATCCCGGAAATCATCAGAAATTCCCTAAATATCCAGGAAATCCCGTAATTAGAGGAGTTGTCTCGAAATAAATAAAAAATTGCCGAAATATCCAGAAAATACCATAAATTTTCATAAAATCCCGGAATACCTAAGAAATTCCCAAAATATCCAGGAAATCCCGTAATTGGTGGAGTTATCCCGGACTACCTGTCAAATTCTCGAAATATCCAGGAAACCACTTATTTTTTTATGTTATCCTGGAATACCTCAGTTATTCTCGAAATATCCAAGAAAACACGTCATTAGTGGATTGATCCACTATCGAATTATCCATAATATCCCGTAATTTTTACCAAATTATACAGGAATAGACGTATTTAGTGGTGTTATTCCTGAATAAATCAAAAATTCCCTAAATATCCAGGAAATCCCGAAATTATTGGATTTATCCCGAAATAAATAAAAAATTCGCAAAATATCCAGTAAACGCCGTAGTTTTTTATGTTATCCCGGAATACGTCAGTGATTCCCGAAATATCCAAGAAAACACGTTATTAGTGGATTGATCCAATTATCCACAATATCCCGTAATTTTTACCAAAATATCCAGGATTGGACGTGATTAGTGGTGTTATCCCGGAATTCTTCAAAAATTCCCAAAATATCCAGGAAATCCCGTAATTAGAGGAGTTGTCTCGAAATAAATAAAAAATTGCCGAAATATCCAGGACATACCGTAATTTTTTATGATATCCCGGAATAACTCAGAAATTACCGAAATATCCAGGAAATCCCGTAATTGGTGGAGTTATCCCGCTCTACGTCAGAAATGACATAAATATCCAGGAAATCCCGTAATTAGTAGATTTGTCTCGAAATAAATAAAAAATTGCCGAAATATCCAGAAAATACCATAAATTTTCATAAAATCCCGGAATACCTCAGAAATTCCCGAAATATCTAGGAAATCCCGTAATAGGTGGAGTTGTTTCGAAATAAATAAAAAATTGCCGAAACATTCAGGAAATTCCGTAATTTTTTATGATATCCCGGAATACCTCACAAATTCCCGAAATTGGTGGAGTTATTCTGAACTACCTCTGTAATTACCGAAATATCCAGGAAATTCCGTAATTATTGATGTTATCCCGAATGATTAGATTTATCCCGAAATAAATAAAAAATTCCCGAAATATCCAGAAAATACCGTAATTTTTTATGATATCCCGGAATACCTCAGAAATTCTTGAAATTGGTGGAGTTATTCTGAACTACCTCTGTAATTACCGAAATATGCAGGAAATTCCGTAATTATTGATGTTATCCCGAATGATTAGATTTATCCGGGAATAGATAAAAAATTCCCGAAATATCCAGGAAATTCCGTAATTTTTTATGATATCCCGGTATTTATCAGAAATTCCAGAAATATCCAGGAAATCCCGTAATTGGTGGAGTTATCCCACTCTACGTCAGAAATTACCTAATATCCAGGAAATCCCGTAATTAGTGGAGTATTCCCGCTCTACGTCAGAATTTTCCTAAATATCTAGGAAATCCCGTAATTATTGGAGTTATCCCGAAATAAATAAAAAATTCCCGAAATGTCCAAGAAAATACCGTAATTTTTTATGATATCCTCGTATACCTCACAAATTTCCGAAATAAAAAATTGCCGAAAAATCCAGAAAATACCGTAATTTTTATGATATCCCGGAATACATCAGTGTTTCCCAAAATATCCAAGATAACACGTTATTAGTGGATTGATCCACTATCGAATTATCCACAATATCCCGTATTTTTTACCAAAATATCCAGGAATGAACATCATTAGTGGTGTTATCCCGGAATACTTCAAAAATTCCCTAAGTATCCAGTAAATCCCTGAATGATTAGATTTATCCCGAAATAAATAAAAAATTCCTGAAATATCCAGAAAATACCATAATTTTTTATGATATTCTCGTATACCTCAGAAATTTCCGAAATAAAAAATTGCCGAAATTTCCAGAAAATACCGTAACTTTTCATGATATCCCGGTATACAACAGATATTCCCGAAATATCCAGGAAATCGAGTGATTAATGCAGTTATCCCCCAATAGCTAAAAAATTCCTGAAATATCCAGGAAATTCCGTAATTTTTTATGATATCACGGTATTTATCAGAAATTTCTGAAATATCCAGGAAATCCCGTAATTGGTGGTGTTATCCCGCTCTACGTCACAAATGACCTAAGTATCCAGGAAATCCCGTAATTAGTAGAGTTGTCTCGAAATAAATAAAAAATTGCCGAAATATCCAGGAAATACCATAATTTTTCATAAAATCCCGGAATACCTCAGAAATTCCCGAATTTGGTGGAGTTATCGCGGACTACCTCGGTAATTCCCGAAATATCCAGGAAATTCCGTAATTATTGGTGTTATCCAGAAACAACTAAAAAATTTCCAAAATATCCAGTAATACCCGTAGTTTTTTATGTTATCCCGGAATACCATAGTGATTCCCGAAATATCCAAGAAAAGTACTTATTAGTGGATTGATCCACTACCGACTTACCCAGAATATCCCGTATTTTTACCAAAATATCCAGGAATGGACGAATTTAGTGGTGTTATCCCTGAATATTTCAAAAATTCCCTAAATATCGAGGATATCCCGTAATTGGTGGAGTTATCTCGCTCTGCGTCAGAAATTACCTAAATATCCAGGTAATTCCATAATTATTGGTGTTATCCCGAAACAACTAAAAAATTTCCAATATATCCAGGATTCCCCGTAGTTTTTTATGATATCCCGGAATACATCAGTGATTCCCAATATATACAAGAAAACACGTTATTAGTGGATTGATCCACTATCGAATTATCCGCAATATCCTGTATTTTTATCAAAATATCCAGGATTGGACGTAATTAGTGATGGTATCCCGGAATTCTTCAAAAATTCCCTAAATATTCAGGAAATCGAGTAGTTATTGGTGTTATACCGAAATAAATAAAAAATTCCGGAAATATCCAGGAAATACCGTAAATTTTTATGATTTCCCGGAATACCTCAGAAATTCCCGAAATATCCAAGAAAACACTTCATAGTGGATTGATCCACTAACGAATTATCCACAATATCTCGTAATTTTTACCAAATTATCCAGGAATGGACGTATTTAGTGGTGTTATCCCTGACTACTTCAAAAATTCCCTAAATATCCAGGAAATCCCGTAATTATTGGAATTATTCCGATATAAATAAAAAATTCCTGAAATATCAAGAAAGTACCGTAATTTTATACGATACCTCAAAAAACTTATAAATTCCCAAAATATCCAGTAATCCCCGTAGTTTTTTATGTTATCCCGGAATACCATAGTGATTCCCGAAATATCCAAGAAAACTCCTTATTAGTGGATTGATCCACTATCGACTTACCCAGAATATCCCGTAATTTTTACCAAAATATCCAGGAATGGATGTATTTAGTGGTGTTATCCCTGAATACTTCAAAAATTCCTTAAATATCGAGGAATTCCGTAATTGGTGGAGTTATCTCGCTCTACGTCCGAAATTACCTAAATACCAGGAAATTCCATAATTATTGGTGTTATCCCGAAACATCTAAAAAATTTCCACATTACCCCGTAATCCCTGTATTTTTTTATGTTATCCCGGAATACATCAGTGATTCCCGAAATATCCAAGAAAACTTCTCATTAGTGGATTGATCCACTATCGACTTACCCAGAATATCCCGTAATTTTTACCAAAATATCCAGGAATGGACGTATTTAATGGTGTTATCCCTGAATACTTCAAAAATTCCTTAAATATCGAGGAAATCCCGAAATTGTTGGAGATATCCCGGACTACCTCTGTAATTCCTGAAATATCCAGGATATTCCGCAATTTTTTATGATATCCCGGAATACCTCAGAAAATTCCGAAATACCCAGGAAATCCCGAAATTGGTTGAGTTATCCCACACTACGTCAGAAATTACTAAATATCCAGGAAATCCCGTAATTAGTGGATTGTCTCGAAATAAATAAAAATTGCGAAATATCCAGAAAATACCGTAGTTTTTCATGATATCCCGGAATACCTCAGATATTACCGAAATATCCAGGAAATTTCGGAATTATTGGAGTTATCCGGAAATAAATAAAAAATTCCCAAAATATCCAGGGAATACCGTAATTTTTATAATATCCCGGAATACCTCAGAAATTCCCGAAATATCCAGGAAACCCGTAATTGGTGGAGTTATCCCACACTACGTCAGAAATTACCAAATATCCAGGAAATCCCGTAATAAGTAGAGTTGTCTCGAAATAAATATAACATTGCCGATACATCCAGAAAATACCGTAATTTTTCATGATATCTTGGACTACCTCTGAAATTCTCGAAATATCCAGGAAAAACCGTAATTATTGGAGTTATCTCGAAACCACTAAAAAATTTCCAAAATATCCAGTAAACCACTTTTTTTTATGGTTACATAAAAACCAAAGTTTTTTATTTTATTTTTTTAGTTTTTTATTTTACCAAAGTTAAAACCAAAGTTTTTTATGGTATCCCGGAATACATCAGTCAGTACCAAAATATCGAAGTAAACACGTTATTAGTGGATTGAACCAGTATCGAATTATCCACAATATCCCGTAATTTTTACCAAAATATCCAGGAATGGACGTAATTAGTGGTGTTATCCCGGAATACTTCAAAAATTCCCTAAGTATCCAAGAAATCCCTGAATGATTAGATTTATCCGGAAATAAATAAAAAATTCCTGAAATATCCAGAAAATACCGTAATTTTTTATGATATCTTCGTATACCCCAGAAATTTGCGAAATAAAAAATTGCCGAAATAACAAGAAAATACAGTAATTTTTTATGATATCCCGGAATACCTCAGAAATTCCCGAAATTTCCAGGAAATCCGGTGAGTGGTAGAGTATTCCCGCTCTACGTCAGAAATTTCCTAAATATCCAGGAAATCCCGTAATTATTGGAGTTATCCCAAAATAAATAAAAAATTCCCGAAATGTCCAATAAAACACGTTATTAGTGGATTGATCCACTATCGAATTATCCACAATATCCCGTAATTTTTACCACAATATCCAGGAATGCACGTCATTAGTGGTGTTATCCCGGAATATTTCAAAAATTCCCCAAATATCTCGGAAATCCCGTAATTGGTGGAGTTATCTCGCTCTACGTCAGAAATTACCTAAATATCCAGGAAATTCCGTAATTAATGGTGTTATCCCGAAACAACTAAAAAATTTCCAAAATATCCAGTAATCCCCGTAGTTTTTTATGATATCCCGGAATACATCCGTGATTCCCAAAATATCCAAGAAAACACGTTATTAGTGGATTGATCCACTATCGAATTATCCACAATATCCCGTATTTTTTACCAAAATATCCAGGAATGGACGTCATTAGTGGTGTTATCCCGGATTACTTCAAAAATTCCCTAAGTATCCAGGAAATCCCTGAATGATTAGATTTATCCCGAAATAAATAAAAAATTCCTGAAATATCCAGAAAATACCGTAATTTTTTAGGATATCCTCGTATACCTCAGAAATTTCCGCAATAAAAAATTGCCGAAATATCCAGAAAATACCGTAATTTTTCATCATATCCCGGAATACATCAGATATTCCCGAAATATCCAGGAAATCGAGTGATTAGTGCAGTTATCCCGGAATAGCTAGAAAATTCCCGAAATATCCAGGAAATTCCGTAATTTTTTATGATATCCCGGTATTTATCAGAAATTCCTGAAATATGCAGGAAATCCCGTAATTAGTGGAGTTATCCCACTCTACGTCAGAAATTACCTCATATCCAGATAATCCCGTAATTAGTGAAGTTATCCTCGAAATAAATATAAAATTGCCGAAATATCCAGAAAATACCGTAATTTTTCATGGTATCTCGCAATACCTCAGAAATTCCCGAATTATCCAGGAAATTCGGTAATTTTCTATGATATCCCGGATATCAGAAACTCCTGAAATATTCAGGTATTCCCGTAATAAGTAGAGTTATCCCTGACTACATCAAATTCCGCACGTATCCAGATACACCATTAATTAGTAAAGTTCTCGCGTAACAACCCAAAAATTCGCAAAATATCCAGTAAACCCCGTAGTTTTTTATGTTATCCCGGAATACGTCAGTGATTCCCGAAATATCCAAGAAAACACGTTATTAGTGGGTTGATCCACTATCGAATTATCCACAATATCCCGTAATTTTTACCAAAATATGCAGGAATGGACGTAATTAGTGGTGTTATCCCGGAATTCTTCAAAAATTCCCTAAATATCCAGGAAAGCTCGTAATTATTGGTGTTATCCCGAAATAAATAAAAAAATCCCGAAATATCCAGGTAATCCCGTAATTTTTAATGATATCCCGGAATACCTCAGAAATTACCGAAATATCCATGAAATACCGTAATTTTCATGATATCCCGGAATTCTTCAGTATTTCCCGTAAAATGTAAGAAACGCCGTTATTAGTGGATAGATCCACTATCGAATTATCCACAATATCTCGTAATTTTTACTAATATATCCAGGATTGGACGTAAATAGTGGTGTTATCGCGGAATTCTTCAAAAATTCCCTAAATATCCAGGAAATCGCGTAGTTATTGGTGTTATACCGAAATAAATAAAAAATTCCTGAATTATCCAGAAAATACCGTAATTTTTTATGATAACCGGGAATACCTCAGAAATTCCCGAAATATCCAGGAATTCCCGTAATTGGTGGAGTTATCTCGCTCTACGTCAGAAATTCCCTAAATATCCAGGAAAACCCAAAATTATTGGATATATCCCGAAAAAATTAAAAAATTCCTGTAATCCAGAAAATTCCGGAATTTTTTATGATATCCCGGAATACCTCAGAAATTCCATAAATATCCAGCAAATCCCATAATTGGTGGAGTTATCCCGCTCTACGTCAGAAATGACCTAAATCCAGGAAATCCCGTAATTAGTAGAGTTGTCTCGAAATAAATAAAAAATTGCCGAAATATCCAGGAAATACCGTAATTTTTATGATATCTCGGAATACCTCAGAAATTCCCGAAATATCCAGGAAATCCCGTAATTAGTGGAGTTGTCTCGAAATAAATAAAAAATTCCTGAAATATCTAGGAATTACCGTAATTTTTCATGATGTCCAGGAATACCTCAGAAATTCCCGAAATATCCAGGAAATTCCGTAATTTTTTATGTTATCCCGGCATTTATTAGAAAATCCCGAAATATTCAGGTATTCCCGTAATTAGTAGATTCATCCCTGTAATATTCAGGATATACCGTTATCTTTTATGATATCCCGGAATACCTCAGAAATTCCCGAAATATCCAAGAAAATACGTCATTAGTGGATTGATCCACTATCGAATTATCCACAATATCCCGTAATTTTTACCAAAATATCCAGGAATGGATGTATTTAGTGCTGATATCCCTGAATACTTCAAAAATCCCGTAAATATCCAGGAAATCTTGAAATTATTGGATTTATCCCGAAATAAATAAAAAAGTCCTGAAATATCCAGGAAATTCCGTAATTTTTTATGATATCCGGAATTCTTCAGAAATTCCCGAAATACCCAGGAAATTCCGTAATTGGTGAAGTTATCCCGTTCTACGTCAGAAATTACCTAAATATCCAGGAAATCCCGTAATTAGTGGAGTTGTATCGAAATAAATAAAAATTTGCCGAAATATCCAGGAAATACCGTAATTTTTCAGGCTATCCCAGAATACTTCAAAATTCGCGTAATATCCAGGCGAATCGCGTAATTAGTGGAGGTATCCTGCCTTACCTCAGATATTCCCTAAATATCCAAGAAATCCCGTAATTAGTAGAATTATCCCGAAATAACAATAAATTCCCGATATATCCAGAATATTCCGTAATTTTTTTGATATCCCGGACTACCTCTGAAATTCCCGAAATATCCAGGAAATTCCGTAATTATTGGAGTTATCCCGAAACAACTAAAAAATTTCCAAGATATCCAGTTAATTCCTTAATTTTTCAGGTTATCCCGGAATACTTCAAAAAATTCGCATAATATCCAGGCGAATCGCGTAATTAGTGGAGGTACCATGCTTTTCCTCATGTATTTCCTAAATATCCAAGAAATCCCGTAATTAGTGGAGTTATCCCGAAATAACAAAAAATTCCCGAAATATCCAGGAAATTCCGTAATTAGAGGAGTTAACCCGGACTACCTCTGAAATTCCCGAAATATCCAGGTATTCCCGTAATTTTTACCAAAATATCCAGGAATAGACGTAATTAAAGGAGTTATCCCGCTCTACCTCAGAAATTCCCTAAATATTCAGGTAATCCCGTAATTAGTGGAGTTATCCCGAAATAAATAAAAATTTCCCGAAATATCCAGGACATACCGTAATTTTTCATGATATCCCGGAATACCTCAGAAATTCCCGAAATATCCAGGAAATCCCGTAATTAGTGGAGTAAACTGGAAATCTTCTGAAATGTCCGAAATTACAGGTATTCCTGCAATTAGTAATGTTATCCCTGACTACATCAAAATTCCGCACATTTCCAGTAACACCCTTAATTAGTAAAGTTCTCGCGAAACAACTCAAAAATTCCTAAAATATCCAGTACATCGCGTAGTTTTTTATGTTAGCTCGGAATACGTCAGTGATTCCCGAAATATCCAAGAAAACACGTTATTAGTTGATTGATCCACTACCGAATTATCCAGAATATCCCGTAATTTTTACCAAAGTATCCAGAAATAGACGTAATTAAAGGAGTTATCCCGCTCTACCTCAGAAATTCCCTAAATATCCAGGAAATCCCGTAATTAGTGGAGTTATCCCGAAATAAATAAAAAAGTCCTGAAATATCCAGGAAATTCCGTAATTTTTTATGATATCCCGGAATACCTCAGAAATTCCCGAAATATCCAGGAAATACCGTAATTTTTATGATATCCCGGAATTCTTCAGTAATTCCCGTTAAATGTAAGAAACGACGTTATTAGTGGATTGATCCACTATCGAATTATCCACAATAATCTCGTAATTTTTACTAATATATCCAGGATTGGACGTAAATAGTGGTGTTATCGCGGAATTCTTCAAAAATTCCCTAAATATCCAGGAAATCGCGTATTTATTGGTGTTATACCGAAATAAATAAAAATTTGCTGAATTACGGGAATACCTCAGAAATTCCCGAAATATCCAGGAATTCCCGTAATTGGTGGAGTTATCTCGCTCTACGTCAGAAATTCCCCTAAATATCCAGGAAAACCCAAAATTATTGGATATATCCCGAAAAATTAAAAAATTCCTGTAATCCAGAAAATTCCGAATTTTTTATGATATCCCGGAATACCTCAGAAATTCCCGAAATATCCAGGAAATCCCGTAATTGGTGGAGTTATCCCGCTCTACGTCAGAAATGACCTAAATATCCAGGAAATCCCGTAATTAGTAGAGTTGTCTCGAAATAAATAAAAAATTGCCGAAATATCCAGGAAATACCGTAATTTTTTATGATATCTCGGAATACCTCAGAAATTCCCGAAATATCCAGGAAATCCCGTAATTAGTGGAGTTGTCTCGAAATAAATAAAAAATTCCTGAAATATCTAGGAATTACCGTAATTTTTCATGATGTCCAGGAATACCTCAGAAATTCCCGAAATATCCAGGAAATTCCGTAATTTTTATGTTATCCCGGCATTTATTAGAAATCCCGAAATATTCAGGTATTCCCGTAATTAGTAGATTCATCCCTGTAATATTCAGGATATACCGTTATCTTTTATGATATCCCGGAATACCTCAGAAATTCCCGAAATATCCAAGAAAATACGTCATTAGTGGATTGATCCACTATCGAATTATCCACAATATCCCGTAATTTTTACCAAAATATCCAGGAATGGATGTATTTAGTGCTGATATCCCTGAATACTTCAAAAATCCCGTAAATATCCAGGAAATCTTGAAATTATTGGATTTATCCCGAAATAAATAAAAAAGTCCTGAAATATCCAGGAAATTCCGTAATTTTTTATGATATCCGGAATTCTTCAGAAATTCCCGAAATACCCAGGAAATTCCGTAATTGGTGAAGTTATCCCGTTCTACGTCAGAAATTACCTAAATATCCAGGAAATCCCGTAATTAGTGGAGTTGTATCGAAATAAATAAAAATTTGCCGAAATATCCAGGAAATACCGTAATTTTTCAGGCTATCCCAGAATACTTCAAAATTCGCGTAATATCCAGGCGAATCGCGTAATTAGTGGAGGTATCCTGCCTTACCTCAGATATTCCCTAAATATCCAAGAAATCCCGTAATTAGTAGAATTATCCCGAAATAACAATAAATTCCCGATATATCCAGAATATTCCGTAATTTTTTTTGATATCCCGGACTACCTCTGAAATTCCCGAAATATCCAGGAAATTCCGTAATTATTGGAGTTATCCCGAAACAACTAAAAAATTTCCAAGATATCCAGTTAATTCCTTAATTTTTCAGGTTATCCCGGAATACTTCAAAAATTCGCATAATATCCAGGCGAATCGCGTAATTAGTGGAGGTACCATGCTTTTCCTCATGTATTTCCTAAATATCCAAGAAATCCCGTAATTAGTGGAGTTATCCCGAAATAACAAAAAATTCCCGAAATATCCAGGAAATTCCGTAATTAGAGGAGTTAACCCGGACTACCTCTGAAATTCCCGAAATATCCAGGTATTCCCGTAATTTTTACCAAAATATCCAGGAATAGACGTAATTAAAGGAGTTATCCCGCTCTACCTCAGAAATTCCCTAAATATTCAGGTAATCCCGTAATTAGTGGAGTTATCCCGAAATAAATAAAAATTTCCCGAAATATCCAGGACATACCGTAATTTTTCATGATATCCCGGAATACCTCAGAAATTCCCGAAATATCCAGGAAATCCCGTAATTAGTGGAGTAAACTGGAAATCTTCTGAAATGTCCGAAATTACAGGTATTCCTGCAATTAGTAATGTTATCCCTGACTACATCAAAATTCCGCACATTTCCAGTAACACCCTTAATTAGTAAAGTTCTCGCGAAACAACTCAAAAATTCCTAAAATATCCAGTACATCGCGTAGTTTTTTATGTTAGCTCGGAATACGTCAGTGATTCCCGAAATATCCAAGAAAACACGTTATTAGTTGATTGATCCACTACCGAATTATCCAGAATATCCCGTAATTTTTACCAAAGTATCCAGAAATGAATGTAATTAGTGGTGTTGTAACGTCCGTTGATATTTTTGTTTAATTAATTAAAATAGAAATATTTGAATAGTATTATAAATATAGAAAATATATTTTTCGCACATTAAATGCGTATGCGACAAAATGCATGCGTTTAGATTGTAACGGGCTTATTTTTATCCCTTACATAAAAATACATTTATTTTTAGCAGGACCGTAATAAATGTATGAAGTGAAAACGTCTGGGGTAGATTAGAAACAAATCCAGTGTTTCTTCTCATCCCAGAACGATTTCTGGATATTTTAATGGAATAAGAGGTTGGATAGAGGTTCGAACGAATCCAGCGTTCGGCCTCGCCCAATAAACTCTTTGGTGAATGTATTATTTGAAAAAATCAGGTAGATGTTGGAATAAATCCAGTTTTCCACATCATCTGATTATTTTTCTATGGAAAAAAGGAAAATTTAAATAATTCGGGTAGAAGAAAAGCGAATCTAGCACTCCTTTTTGTCCGAATGTATTCTAAGGAATTGGCTTTAAAGGATAAAAGGACTTTTTAAAGATTGGAATGATTCCAGCATTCCATCTTATCCAAGTACCTTCAAATGAACATTATACCTCTAGCTGTTTAATCAAACTCACAAACTTTAACTAGCAATATTCATTCATTTCTAGAAGTGGCGAGGAGGGTGCTTCTTTCCTCGCCTTACAGCTGGAGGCGAATGCTGGTTTCGACAGCGAGACGGCCGGTTTTGTACCTTTGGTTAGAGGTGGGGACTGCTCTCCCACCTTCTTCACACCTACAGCTGGAGTTTTCGGCTTGCCTCTCTTCTCATTATCCACTTTGTTGTTTCATATGATTTTGGCACAGGGTCGTCAACCTCTCTGTCTTTATATTGATTTTCATTAGTTTTCAAAATCTGAACCTTATATTAATATAATAATTAACAAACGTGAAAAACAATCTTAATTTTAATTTTAATTCATTTTACTTTAATTTATTGTTCAAATACTTATTTATTTTTTATCACTTTTCTCACATATATTTTTTATATATATATAATGTATAATTATATATTATAATATTATAATATAATGTATAATTTCAAATTTTATTAATATTAACTATAAACAATATAAATGTTTGATTTTGTGCCCTCTTTTTTCCTGACACTTCCTACCGTTTATCCCCTGGGGGACTTTAACGGTGTCCACCTACCACCTATGTGTGGGTGCTTTTATCCCTCTCTTAAAAACCCCACCCTCTCGCATTCGCCCGGGGTTATGCTCGTGGATGAGGGAAACCTGTGAAGCAGGGAAAACCTCACCCGAGATGGCCGGTGTATTCGAAACATTCTTTTTGGGTGTCAAAGTCACATTGCGTAGGCCTTGACACCGAAACCGAATGTTTCACACCTCCCGCTCACGTTGTTGTGTGAAAAAACACCTAACCGATCCCGAAAGTCGCACAAAAATGGTGTCACCCATCCAAGTGCCAACCGCACTCAGTGCTGCTTAACTTTCGTGATCGGCCGAGGTGCGTCTCCGCCACTCCGCCACCGCGTCGGTTTATATTTTATGTAATTTAATAATATTTTTCTTTGCAATTGCATATTTTTGTACATGATTAAATTAATTAATAATTAATTCATTTTTATATTTTGTAACAGTTTGGTTGCCGCACGGATGTTTATTTTAATATCGCGGCTGCTCAGCGGTACGGTTAAACTTACCGTATTTAAATAAACATATTTTTCCCGCGATGCGGCATAAACATAAATGTTAGTCTGAAACCGAGTTACTGTTTCAGATAACAACCAGGTAAAATTCAAATCTGAAATTGACCGCGAAACAGGGATATCGCGTCGAGCACTTGTCAACTAGAAATATACGAGCTTTGAGGATTACGGAAGGAATCGTACGTGGTTGAATTCAATTAATCGAACACCGGATTGAATTCTAATATTAATATAAATTTATTGAAATAAATAAATAAAGATAAATAATAAACAAAATCTGATTGTCGCCGAGGTCTACGCTTTGAATTACAAGTCGGTAAACGGCCGACTTGTAGGGAGAGGGGGAAAAATTATCGCGTACTGAAATAATATACCCAGTCAACGGGACTGGTATAAAGCAATGCGATTATTTATTAATTGCGAATAAAAAAACACGTTCGCGTGAAGTGGTACCACTTACTTTATACGCTGCTGTAGTCGTTGGTAAACAACGACCAGCCGATCGGTCGCTCTCTCTCTCTCTCTCTCTCTTAGTCGCGGCATCAACTGATGCGAGGACGCCACCGCCTGGGTTGCCGCGGCAGTCGATGGAGACCTGCGCTACCGAGCTGGCGGCCACGCCCACTCTGTCTCCTTCCAGCGTCAAGCACATAGCCTCGCCCCCGTCGCCATCATCGTCGCAGGTTGCTAAGCAACCTCGCGGCGCCGCGCCCACCGAGAGTTGCTCCGGCCTACCCGAGCGGACGATCGGTGCCGGCGATATGGCGACTCTGTTCGCCGAATTCGCGAGCCGTTTGGAATCTAAGCTTGATAATACGGTTTCGCGCATTGAGTCCTCGATGCAGGGACTGGCCGGTGAGATTCGCGAGTTGGGAACGCGGGTTTCTATGATAGAATCGTCGACAGAGGAGAGGTTGAACGGCGTGTCGGGCCGCCTGGATGCCCTTGAAGCCGCGAACGAGGAGATTCGAGGCCAGATCAGCGGGTTACGGAATTCGAGTCTGGAGACTGCCGCGCCTCAATTTATTGACGCGTGCGAAATACTTATCCGCGGTATTCCGACAAATCTTGGTATTTCGGAAGGGGAAGCTCTGCAAAAAACTTTTGAAGCACTTAACCTTCCCAGGGTTTCTTCTCAGATAATTGAGACTTGTCCCTGGCTCGTTCGGGACAGACTTAGCGGTAGTAACTCGGAATCGGCATCTTCGACCTCTGCCGCAAAAAATATCAATATTGTTTCCAACACTGCTAACAACGTAAATATTAATATTAAGAACGGAATCGTCGTCCGATTTTCATCGCCCTCCACTAGAGACCTTATTCTCGAGAGAGCGCGCCTTCTAAAGGGAGTCTCGGCGGATTCTCTTTTCGGTACGGGTGGATCTGGGGCGATTTATCTGCGTGCGTTATGGCCCAAACAGATCTACGAACTATTTTCTAAAGCGCTTCGCCGCTCCACTGAGTTAGGCTTCGCGAGGCCTCTAGTGAAGAACTTTACGGTCTTTATGCGCATTACCAACTCTTCCCGATTCACTCAGAGGCGGACATTTTTAAGATATCGTCACCGAATCCTCCCTCTCCGAAATAGGGTTTGTCTGGCCAGGCATCATCTTCAACTAACTCTTCATTCTCCATTTTCCATGCAAATATGAACAGACTAATAACCCATTTTTCATCCATAGAATCATTAGTTTTACCTTCTAATCACGACATCATCGCTCTTTCTGAAACATTCCTCACTGAGTATGACTCCTCAGACATGTTGGGCCTTCCGAACTATACTCTACATAGGTTAGAACGTGTTGGAAAGGAGGGGGGGGGGTGTTGCGGCCTACATCAAGAGTAATCTTGAGGTTAGGCTCGTAGCTCACTCTGACCCTGTCTTTTCCAATTCCACGGAGTATATGATTTTTCAAATACACAGTCAGAATAGCTCGTTACTTTTTTGTGTAGTTTACAGGAGACCCTCAGCGACCTATCCATCGAATTTCTTTGATTCAGTAACTCATTTCTTACACACCTGTGATCAGGTTGTCATTACCGGGGATTTTAACATTAATATGTGCAAGAAGGATGGGTCGTCAACCATGTTGGAATCATATTTCGAATCATTGAACCTTTCCCTAGTCAAATCCGATCCTACTCATCATACTCATACCTCAACTACCTCATCTCATACATGGCTTGACTTGCTTATGGTACGCAACCCTCCGCCTCTTTTCAATTACTTTAAATCTCCGGTGCCCTTTGCAGCAGGCCATGACTTCATTGTCCTGCAACTCAAATTTTCTAAACCACTACCTGTTGCAAGGAGGATATGGTCGCGCAATATTACCCGGATTGACTTGACGGAGGCTACTGCGATATTCTCGGCTGCTTTTAATCGTGCTTCATCAATTCCTATCACGTCTACTGCCTCATCTTCCTCATCTACATCTATCACGTCACCTACTTCGCCTGGCCACACTATCTCTTCCCCGTTTCCCTCCGTTCTTTCGTCATCGCCTTCTCCTACTCCCTCCTGCAACCTTCTTTCCAGCCTCATATCATCTATTTTACATACCTTTGACTCCCTTGCACCGGCAAGACTCATCACTATCAGAAACTCCACCAAACCCTGGATCACTCCATCTATAAGACATTCTATCAAAACTCGAAACCTGGCTTTTAAGAGGTACTTGTCCACGGGCCTGAGCTCAGACTACCAGATCTATAAAGATCTTCGGAGGCTAGCTAAGAACTCCATAGACTCTTGTAAATTTTCGTATTTCAGCAGCAAAATCAACGCGGCATCCAATGCTGCAGGTTTGTGGAAGGAGCTCAGGAACATGGGTCTTGCGACTAAGTCATCTAGGTCACCTCTTACCATGTTTTCATTAGATCAGCTAAACACTCACTATGCATCCATCTCTCATTCATCTACCCGCTTCGATCTTGCTCATTTTCAGTCACTCATCTCATCCTCTAACGTCTTGCCTCCCTCTTACCCTTCCACTGCCTTTCACTTTGTTCCTATCACTCCTTACAAGATCCTGTCTACCATCTCCAGGGCTTCATCTAAGGCCATAGGCTCTGATGGAATTTCAGTCTCTATGCTGAAATGCTTAGCACCTCAGATTGCACCCCACCTTGCCGAGTTATTCAACTCCTATCTATCAACCGGATCTTTTCCAGAGCCTTGGAAGAAATCTCTCCTTTTTCCATTGGCCAAGTCGGGCAGGATGATCTCGCCGTCTGATACTAGGCCCATCGCTAAACTCTGTGAAATCTCCAAGATTCTTGAGAAAATTGTATACGAGCAACTAATGGATTACTTAAATAATAATGATTTGCTCATGGAGAGACAAGCGGGCTTTCGGCGGGGGCACAGTACCCAGACAGCCCTAATTGGCGTACTCGATGATATTAGGAGAGCGATTGATAAGCGCATGATCACCGTCCTCATCCTGTTCGACTTCTCTAAAGCGTTTGACTCGGTTCCACACGATATCTTATTACGTAAACTGCGATCTCTGGGCTGTTCGGACACGGTCATGTCCTGGTTTTTCCACTACCTCGTGGGCCGTTCCCAAGCAGTGGTGGATGAACTAGGCTCTAGTTCGGCCTGGCTTGACACATCTAGGGGGGTTCCTCAGGGAAGTGTCCTTGGCCCACTTATTTTCTCCATTTTTATAAATGACCTGCCGAGGGTCTTAAAGCACTCAAATCACAATGATTTTCGCGGATGACACCCAAATCTATCACTCTTTCCCTCCTGCTGATCTAGCCCTGGGTGTCCAGAGAATCTCAGAAGACGCAAATGCGGTTGAAAACTGGGCGAGATCAAACGGATTAAGTCTGAATGTAAGCAAAACGAAAGTGTTGATACTGGGTAGTCAGGCTTTTATCTCGCGCATTGATTTAGATTCGGCCCCTAAAATCAAAATCGGTGACAATTCCCTCGAGTATGCTTTAGAGGTCAAATCACTGGGCGTTTGGATTACCCCCACCCTGGATTGGTCTCGCCAGGTTGCGTCGATATCACAGCGAGTTCATGGAGTCCTGCACTCTCTGAGATTCTTTAAACGTGCTCTCTCGCGACAAAATAGGAAACATCTTGTTGAGTCGCTTGTTTTCCCACACTTTGACTACGCTTGTGCGGTCTTTCACGATCTTGACGCCACTAAAAACCTAAAACTCCAACGTTTATTAAACGCTTGCGTTCGCTTTGTGTGGGGAAACATACCCTGGAGAGAGCACGTAACGCCCTATCGCCTCAAACTTGGTTGGTTATCGGTCGAGCTCAGGAGATCCCACTTCATCGGCTGTAGTGCCTACAATATTATCTCCCATAGTTCCCCATCCTATATTGCTAGTCACTTTACCCTTCGCGATTCTTCCTTTTCCTTCCGAACTTCCTCTCGTCACCCACCCCTTTCCCTCTTTTACCTTCCTCCTTGGACCGAAGCCTTCAACAATTCTTATCTAATTACAGCCTCTCGCCTTATTAACAGTCTTCCCTTTACTAACTTTGACCCACTCCTCTTCCCTTCCTTTAAATCCTCACTGGCACTACATCTCTCTGAGCTTGATCGTCGGGCGTGGGAATCGAGAGTGGTTGATGAGGGTTTAGAGTGCCCTCCTTTGCCCGATCTTTAGGCTTTACTTAATCTCTTACTTAATCTCTTACCTAGTCATGATTCATTGTACTACGGCTTTTATGTATTTATTTATTTATTTCCTATTTGTTTTTTACCTCTGCGTGCGCTGTTTTATACATATTTATTTATTTATTGTTATTCTTCGTTTTATCTCTCGACGACATATATATTTTTATTTGTATTATATTCATCTTTTTCATCTTATTTTTATCATTTTATTTTTATCATTTTATTTTTATCATTTTATTTATTAATTTTATTAAATACATCATATACTTTGTTTTATTTTATATTTTATTTGCCAGTTTTATTTTATTTTTGTTATACAGTTAGTTCGTTATTTTATTTTATTTATTGTATTATACAAATTTGTTATATTTTTTATTCCGATCTTTGTATTCCGATTTTATTTTTCTATTGTTTATTGCGTTTTGAAACTTATGTAACTATTGTGTATACGGGGGTTTCCCCTAAAAATATCGAATAAAAGTATCAATCAATCAATCTCTCTCTCGTTGCGATGTAGGGCGGCTTGTCTGTTCGTCCGTGCACCAAGGTTGTGTGACTGCACTCACTGCAAATGCAGGATCGGCCTGCAGTCGGAACGCACACACAAAACGCACGGTAAATCTCAGCACGGCGAAGCTAAACACGGGACGAGGGGAGATGACACCTGTTTCGTAAGAAGGCGGCTATATCTCTTCGCAGCGCGCGCGAATCTCCCCCTCACCTAACTAATGAGGTGCGTGCGCGAATCTATCGCGCGCGAAGTCGATCTTGCCCGTGTAACCATGACGAACCGAGCCGAGCCGAATCTCGCCAGCTCGATCCGATGCGAACATTATGATACTGTTTGCTCGTGTTGCTTCAATTCGTCAAACGGTAAGGTAAACAGTACCTTACCGTTACACCCCCCTTCCAGATTCCACATACCCGTGGTGTGGTTTCTGCATCCCTGATGAATTTGGGATGGGACGTGGCTATACAGGTACAAAAAAAACTGGTCCAAAAATCCGGACACTAACTGCAGTTCCGTCGTGGTCTGACTCTACCTCGTTTGGCTAGCTCGCGGTGGCTAGCGGTCGGAATTACCGTCGACCGATCCCGCGGTCTGGCGCTCGCTTGCGTCTCGCCGCGTGAGACGTCTTCGCTCGCAGGAACCGTGTCGCGTTCGGGTTCCTCTTAGTTTCCTCTTCCCTCGTAGGTAGATCGGCCTCGATGTCATCTTCTTGGCCGTACTCATCGCCATGGTCATCCGATAAGTACGGTTTGAGTTACTGGACATGGCATTTCTCCTCATATCCCTGAGTATCCTAGATCTTAACAGTATTTGGGCCGTAGCTGTGGACGATCAAATAAGGACCGACGTATTTTGGAGCTAATTTGGCCGAGACGCCTTGTGCGCTGGATGAGAGGACTCGGTTCTTCTTCCATACCAAGTCCCCGACTTCAAAAGAAACCGCTCGTCTCCCGGCATTATAGTAACCGGCTTGCCTATCCTGAGCTTTATTAGCTCTAGCTGAAGCTTTCTTGTCAAGCTCAGGTAGTCGTGATAGCCGATCACTCCACTCAAGCAAACGTTGGTATTCCAAACGTTGCTGAGTCAGCTCGTCTTGTACTCGACGAGCAGTGCCGGGTGGCTCAGGCTGCCAGCCGTAATTTAACATGACCGGGCTCCATCCTGCCGAAATCTGTACCGCCTTACTTAAAGCAAACACAATGTCTGGTAACTTCTCGTCCAAAGTGTTGTGCTTCTCGGTAATGTAGGACGCTACCATCGTTTTCAGCGTCCTATTAGCACGTTCAACAGGATTGGCCTGAGCGTGGTACGGAGGAATAGTTGTATGAGATATTCCTCGTTCCACGAGATAATCATCTACGAGGTTGTTCTTGAACTCAGTGCCGTTGTCGGATAAAAATACTTCCGGGGTGCCAAAACGCATGACGACTCGTTCGTGTAACTCTTTCACGATCGTCTTAGCGTTAGCTTTCCGGATCGGCACTGCAACTTCGGCATAGTAACGTGGCCAATATTATAACTTTGCCAAGAGACGGAGGTTAAGGCCGGCTCGTCTTCCTCGTACATACGAGAAAGTGCATCAGGAACGTAGTTAAGAGCTCCTTTCCTGTGCTCAATAGTAAAGTTATGAGACTGGAGTTCTAACGCCCATCTGGCGAGCCGGCTCGTTGGATTGCGTTTATTGCATAACCAACGAAGACTACTATGGTCAGTGATAATTTTAAACTGGTAACCTTCGATGTATGGTCTAAACTTCTTAAACGCTCATACTACGGCTAGGCATTCCCGTTCTGTGACGCTGTAATTGCGTTCGGCGGGTGAGAGGATCCTACTGGCGAACTCCAGGACTCTCTCTTCTCCGCCGACAATCTGTAGCAACACTGCACCGATACCAGTGTCACTAGCGTCAGTCTGGACCACATACTCACCATTCTCATCGGGAGTTTGCAGAACGGGTGCTGTCATCAACAGAGCTTTAAGCTGCTGGAAGGCGCTCTCTTGTTCTTCCAGCCAAAGATACTTCTGGTCTTTCTTGGTCAGACGCGTTAGCGGCTCAGCTATGGTAGCATAGTCGTGCATAAAGCGTCTGTATCAAGATGCCATACCGAGAAACCGTCTCAACTGCTTCAAATTCTTGGGAGCCAGATATTCTTTAATCGGCTCCGTTTTAGCTGGGTCAGGTCGTATCCCGTCTCGGTTAATTCGCACACCCAAATATCTCACTTCGGCCTGGCAGAAGACACATTTTTCCCGGTTAACAGATAAACCGGCTTCTGCCAAGCGAGTTAACACCTCGATCAACAGTTGCTTATGCTCTTCAAACGTCTCAGTGACAATAATGATATCGTCGAGATATGCAACCGGATCGAGTTCGGGTCCAATCACCTGATCGATCATGCGCTGGAATGTCGTGCCAGCATTTGCCAATCCATACGGCATACGAGTAAACTGGAACAAATCCATTCTAGGTACCGTAAAAGCCGTTATCGGGCGCGACTCCACCTGCAGAGGTATCTGGTGGTACGCACAGTTCATGTCGATCGTGGAGATGTATCGGGCTTTTCTGAGTTTGCATAGGATATCCTGCATATATGGCAAAGGATGTGCATCAGGTTTCGTCAAAGCGTTGACTTTCCTAAAATCGATACAAAAACGCCTAGCATTTTCACCCTTCTTCGCCATCACCACGGGGCTGGACCAACCCATTTTCGAGGGTTCAATAACGCCAGTCTCGAGCATCTCGCGAACTTGACGTTGCATTTCCTCTCGAATCTTATCAGAGACGGGGTAGTATCTCTGTTTGAACGGCCTGGCTGATCCGACGTCGATTATATGTTCGACATCGTAAGAACGTCCGATCTTTGGCAAGGTTGTGGACAACACTCGGTCTAGAAATTCGCGCAATTGTGTGCGCTCTACTTCTATTACGTCAGCGACACCTGCTGACGATAATGAAGCATTGCCACTTTCCATACTTGCCACTTCCAGCTGTAGGACTTGATCCGTTCCTTTTAGGAATAAACGGTCAGAATCTGGGTCTAGGACGGCTCGTAATGCTCGGATAAAATTTACTCCGATGTAGCATTCAGGATCCAGGTTCGGCATGATCGCAACACGTATTTCTCGAGTCTCTTTACCGATGGTAAATGGTAGCATCACGTGACCGCACAATGGATGAGTACTACCATCAGCGAGCTTGGCATTGCCAGCTCGCGACTCGAGAAGCGACCTGCCTAGAGCGGTTGCTAACTGCAAACCGCTCGGACCCATTACGGTTGTCGATGCACCTGGATCGAACAACGCACGGATCCGGAATCCATCTATGTCTACCTGACACCACCAGCGCGTCTCGTCCTCAGGACGATAACTCCTTCGGCTAGTGCTCGATGTCACTAACTTTAGGACATCGCAGGTCTCCGGATCCATTCCTACTTCCTGGGATCTGTCAGGAATCAGTCCTTTCTACTTCTGCTTAACTGCAGCTGGACTATCTCGGTAATCGTGAGTCAGACCTTTGTCCTCCTTAAGGACTCCCTGTACTTTGGGATATGCGGTTGTCCCCTCTAACCGCTTCCCCGCGCGTTTTTTGCGCAGTCAGGGCACGTCCTAACGGTGTACCCCAACTTACCACAAGTGTCGCACTTGATCGGCTTGGGGAAGTCTTCTTTTCTCTTGATCTTCTTTCTTGAATCCGACGATTCCCCAAGCTTCGAGGATGAACCACTCGATGACCGTCGATCGGGACTTTTACGTGTCTCCTTCCTCCTTCTAAAGTGAGGAGGAGACTTGTGGGTTTTCTTCCTAGGTGACGTATCCTTATCCACCTTAACCCCAACTGTCTGGCTACTCATTCGCATGGTCCTAAGGGCTTCTTTCAGGACTTTTGTGAGCCGTTTAATCGGATCTTCCCGACTCGACTCACTCACCTCCTTAGCCACGCTTGCTACCTTGGGCTTGGCGTTCGGCCGCTTTTTGGACTTTTCCTTGTAAGCAAGTTCCGGCAGCATTAAATCTTTCTCTGCCGGAGGCGGTCGATATAACTTTTCCCGCTCGAGCGTTTGCTCGGCGTCCATCGCCAGCTCCAATAAATCTTCAACCGATTTGGCTTCAGCTCTCTTAAACAACCGCTGAAGCTAAGGTAGCACGTTACGGTAGAGATGGTCCAATTGCCTACGCTCGCTCGGGATCGGGTTGAGTTTTCGCATGATTTCGATTGAGCAGGTGATGTAATCTCTCACCGGCTCATCCTCACCCTGTGTCCGAGCATTGGACTCCTCGATGAGCCTTTGCTGAAAGCTTTGGCTCATACCGTACCATTTCTTGGCAGATTTCAGAAAATATTGCCACGAGTGCCATTTGTCCTTCTCATTCCGGTACCACGTAGCTGCGGTTCCAGTGAGAAGTTCGGACAAGGACGGCAACACCTCGTCCTCGCTGAGGTTGGCGAAAATCCTACAATTTTCGACTCTCGCAAGGAAGGCATCGATATTCCGGCTTTTGTCGTCAGAGAATCTGACTCCCCACTTACGAATCACCGCACCAGCATCGCGCGATGTCCCAGTCGATCTCGACGCTGATTGGCCGGACTCGTAAAAGTCCTTCAGATTAGGGTAGGGAGAGCATGAACATGGAGGCTGTCTCGGTCTCCATGTGTCACCCCTCCCCCAAGCTCCTCCAGCATCTGCATGAGATGCTTGAGACCCGTCAGGCTCTACCTGCACGTGTTGTGGTCTGATGTCCGTCTCGTCCAGGGTGTAACACGTATAGATGTCCTGGAACTGGACATGTTAGGTTGGCTCCCGGGTTTTGTTTGTGCTGGAAGCTTGTGCACCGCTTGGCAAGTCCAACTTGCTGTTGACGGTGTGCATCTGTACTTCCAACTCCTTAACCCGTTCCGTCAAGGTGGATAACTTACTTATTTGCTCCGCTAACATCGAAGCAAAATTCTTTGGTATCTCGAACTGAGCGCCAGTATCGGATACCAAAGTTATCCATTCCTCCTTGTCGGTTTCTCGGACGGAGGTGTCCGACTGCCCATCTTCCTCTCGCTCGTCCGTATCTTCTACTTCTAGAGCGAGAGTCCTCTGTAGCACCTCTACTACATCTGGGTCAGAATCCGGGTCCGGAATCTCCGGATTCTGGGCAGCCATGGACTTAAACCAACCTGTCCTCCGCCTGTTCCGCCTAACACGATTCTCATTTGAGTCTGTGTCGGCTGCAAACTCTTGAGCCGTATAATTACCCAACAGCCACTGTTGGAGTCGTTCGGCTTTTTTTATACATATAGTTCGATTCTCTGGAGACAAAAGCCAGAGTATTGAAGCATTTCTTGCGCGAGTAGAAGATTGTAGGATACTCGCCAACCTCAGCGAGGACGAGGTGTTACCGTCCTTGTCGGAACTTCTCACCGATAACGCAGCTACGTGGTATCGGAACGTGAAGGATAGATGGCACTCATGGCAAGATTTTGTGAGATACGCCAAGATGTGGTACGGGATGGGCCAGAGTTATCAACAACGGCTCATCGAGGAGTCTAACGCT
This sequence comes from Theocolax elegans, assembly GCA_026168455.1. Classification (NCBI taxonomy): domain Eukaryota; kingdom Metazoa; phylum Arthropoda; class Insecta; order Hymenoptera; family Cerocephalidae; genus Theocolax; species Theocolax elegans. Next base: position 50,327 of record JANSJX010000161.1, read on the forward strand.
CGCACGCAAGGCGAAGATGAGCCGGTAAGGGATTATATTACCTGCTCGATTGCGATAATGCGTAAGCTCAAGCCGATTCCTGATGAGCGGAGCCAGTTAGATCATCTGTACCGCAATATGCTACCTCAACTCCAACGGTTATTTAAGAGAGTTGAAGCTCGGTCGATCGAGAGTTTTTTGCAATTGGCGTTGGACGCCGAGCAAACACTCGAGCGAGAAAAGTTATATCGCTAAACCAAAGGTAGCAAACGTAGCCAAGGAAACGAGTGAACCGACTCAAACAGATCTTTTGGAACGGTTCACGAAGATTCTTGAGGAGACGCTAGTATCCGTTAAGCCGAGTTGCCATACAGCTGAGGTGAGAGGCAAGATTGATGTCTCTCAAAGCAAGAAGACCCACAGATCACCTCCTCGGTTCAAATGGCGACAGTGGAAGGGTAGTCGTAAGAGTCCTGATCGACAGTCATCGAATGGACATACGTCAAGAAACGACGAGAAGTTGAATGCCGGTGATAAGGAGAAGCGTAAAGATGTTGTCCCTAAGCCTATAGCCTGCAATATATGTGGCAAATTGGGCTATACAATTAGGACGTGTCCTGATTGTGCAAAAAACGCACGGGGAAGCGGCTAGAGGGGACAGCCGCTGGTCCCGAGGTTGAGGGAGTCCCCGGAGAAGCGGTCGTAATCCTGAAATCTCGAGGCAGTCAAACTGCAGAGATGCGTCAAGAAGATCTGACGATAAATGACCCCAAAGAGGTTAGGACGGATCCGGTCACGAGTAAAATTTTAAAAATTACTCCGAAACCGAACCAGCGAGTTTATAGTCCAGAAGATGAGACGCGCTGGTGGTGTCAAATCGATATCGGTGGATACCGGATCCGAGCGTTATTTGATCCAGGTGCATCAACAACGGTCATGGGTTTGAACGGTTTGCAGTTGGCAACCGCTCTTGGCAGATCCATTCTCGATAAGCAAGCGGGTAGTGCTAAGCTTGCGGATGGTAGCACACACCAGTTGTGTGGACATGTTATGCTACCTTTTACCATCGGTAAAGACACTTGAGATATACGGGTCGCAATTATGCCAAATTTAGATGCGGGATGCTATTTAGGAGTGAATTTCATTCGAGCATTCCGAGCAGTTCTAGACCCAGACTCCGACTGTTTATACTTCAAAGGGTCATCACAATTATTACAGCTGGAAGTGGCAAGTATTGAGAGTGGACACGCTTCGCTGTCGTCAGCGGGTGTGGCCGACGTGACAGAAGATGAGCGCCGACAACTGCGTGAACTTCTGGATCAAGTGATGTCCAGTACTTTGCCAAAGATCGGCCGATCCTACGATGTTGAACATGTTATCGACGTCGGTTCAGCGCGGCTGATTAAACAAAGGTATTATCCCGTCTCGGAAAGGTTCGAGAGGAGATGCATCGACAAGTTCGAGAGATGCTTAAGACAGGCGTTATAGAACCGTCTAGTAGCGGTTGGTCCAGTCCAGTGGTGATGGCTAAGAAGGGCGAAAATGCAAGACGTTTTTGCATTGATTTCAGGAAGGTGAACGCTTTGACCAAACCTGATGCGTATCCTTTGCCGTTTATGCAGGATATTTTACGCAAACTCAAAACAGCCCGATATATATCTACAATAGATATGAACTGCGCCTACCACCAAATACCTATGCAAATGGAATCGCGCCCGATTACAGCATTTACGGTACCTGGAATGGGTTTGTTCCAGTTTACTCGTATGCCCTTTGGATTGGCAAATGCTGGCGCGACGTTTCAACGTATGATAGACCAGGTGATTGGACCTGCTCTCGAACCAAATGCTTAATCTTATCTCGACGATATCATTGTCGTGACGGAGACCTTCGAAGAGCACAAACTGTTGCTAAAGGAGGTGTTGACTCGTTTGACTGAAGCCGGTTTATCGGTAAACCGAGAGAAATGTGTTTTCTGTCAACCCGAAGTGAGATACTTGGGTGTGCGGGTCAATCGCGATGGGATAAGACCTGATCCAGCTAAGACGGAGCAGATTCAAGAATATCCGGCTCCCCGAAATCTCAAGCAGCTGAGACGATTCCTCGGGATGGCATCTTGGTACAGACGATTTATACCCGTCTATGCTACGATAGCGAAGCCTTTAACACGTCTTACAAAGAAAGACCAAAAGTATGAATGGCTCCAAGAACAAGAAAGTGCATTTCTGATGTATGAATGGCGATTATACCATTCAAACAGATGCTAGTGACACCGGTATCGGTGCAGTATTAACACAGGTCGTTGATGGAGTAGAGAGAGTCCTGGAGTTTGCCAGTAGAGTACTCTCGCCAGCAGAACGCAACTATAGCGTCTCAGAACGGGAATGCTTGGCCGTAGTATGGGCAATTAGAAAAGGAGTCCGCCAATAAGTATAAAGACGTTCCAAGACGTATAAATCATGCCTTATCTTTTACTTTGACTAGCGATATTTTATTTGCAAAAAAAAATTATTTTCGGGAAATGAAAGGAAAAGCCAAAATTAACCGACAAAGTTTCATTTTTAACATTGCAAGTATATCTATATATACAAATTTTGAATGTATATAGATATACTTCAAATGCTTTCCGTTGGCGTTCTCCTTTCGACAGTATATTGAGGGTTACCAGTTTAAGGTTATAACTGATCATAGTAGTCTTCGTTGGCTGTGCAATATACACAATCCAACGAGTCGGCTCGCCAGATGGGCATTAGAACTCCAGTCTCATAATTTTACAATTGAGTACAGGAAAGGAGCTCTAAATTATGTCCCCGATGCACTTTCTCGCATGTATGAGGAAGACGAGCCGGCCATAGCTTCAGTTTCTTGGAGCCAAACTACGAAAGATCCTTGGTACCTCTCATGGCTGAAAGACGTAACAGAGCGACCTAGAGATTTTCCGGAATGGAAGATAATAAGTAACAATTTGTATTCGTATCGCGTCGATAACGAGTTAGACGACGTGATGGAGGATCAAGACGTTTGGACTCTGGTTGTACCAGAGGAGCATAGGCAAGCCATACTCCGTGAGTGTCATGACGATCCGACTGCTGGACACTTAGGTAGGGAAAAGACATTTGCTAGAGTGGCTAAAATGTATTATTGGCCGCGGTACTACGCCGAAGTGGGAGAATATGTACGCAAATGTCAGGTCTGCCAACAGTGTAAGGTGGAGCAACGTTCTCCCATGGGTTAGATGGGTAGACGCGTGATAGAGAAACCATGGCAAGTTGTAGCAGGTGACGTCACTGGCCCACTTCCGCGGTCGACACATGGTTACGAATACATATTGGTCTTTCAGGATTGATTTACGCGCTGGATCGAGGCGGTTCCGATTCGGAAAGCTAATGCTAGGACCATCGTAAAAGAGTTGCATGAGCGAGTCACCACACGTTATGGTACCCCAGAGGTGTTTCTGCCCGACAACGGAACTGAGTTTAAAAATAAACTCGTGGTTGACTACTTAGTGGAACGAGGGATTTTCCATACGAACATTCCTCCTTACCATGCTCAGGCTAATCCTGTTGAACGTGCTAATAGGACGTTGAAGACAATGATCGCGTCCTATATCACAGAAAAGCACAACACATGGGATAAGAAACTCCCCGTCTTGGTATTCGCTCTAAATACAGCGATACAAAGCTCGACAGGATGGAGCCCAGCCATGTTAAACTATGGCCGGCAACCCGAACCACCCGGTACAGCTCGTAGAGCGCAAGACGAGCTGGTTCAAGAACGTGTGGAATACCAACGTTTGCTTGATTACCTGAGCTTTACAAGAAAGCATCGGCCAATGCGAGTAAAGCTCATGAAAGGCAAGCCGGTTACTACAATGCCGGGCGAAGAGCTGCATCTTTTGAAGTTGGAAACCTAGTGTGGAAGAAGAATCGAGTCCTTTCATCCAGTGCTCAAGGTATTTCGGCCAAGTTATCCCCGAAATACGTTGGCCCATACCTGGTAGTTTATAGCTACGGCCCAAACACCGTCAAGATACAAGATGCCCGAGGTAATGAAGAGAAATGTCACGTACAGTATCTCAAACCGTACTTATCCGAAGATCACGGGGATGAGTACGGAGAAGTAGACGACATCGAGATCGGTCAACCTACGCTGGAAGAGGAACCTGATAATACAGTTCCTGCGAGCGAAGACGTCTCGAACGGCGAGACGCAAGCGAGCGAAGTTCCATGCGAGGAACATGACGGTAATCCGACCGAGAACGCGTCCCCTATTAAACGAAGTAGAGGTAGGCCGCGCAAACATGCTAGAGTCGTTGCGATACCGCGAAACCGAGCGAATATTGTCTCTAATGTAAGTCACCGTGGACAAGTTAAACGTGGTAGAGATCGACCACGAGGTATGACAAAGCATTAGTTAGTTAAGTTAGGCTAATGGAATTTACACTGAGATTAGAATGACCCTGACAATTGGTATCTGTTTGTTTAGATGCTGATCCAGTTTGACAGCGAACAGCTGGAGCTGTTGGTGACTCGCCTCACCCAGAGTAGCATCAACGAGCCACAGACACTTGAGCTCCTCCATGGAATCACCACGGCCGTGGACCAGGCCGTGAGAGACGAGAAGGAGGAGCGACGGCGGAGGCAGGAGGACCGAGCGTCAGAAGAAGGAGAGGTACCGCGAGAACCAACAAAAACGGCAGGGGTAGATTTAGGGCGGTACCCCATTGTAAATATTGTACATAGTTGTACCTAATATATTGAAATATATTTTTCTACTCCTAATGTAGTTCTTTTGAGTGAGTTCATTCTTTGTCATACCCGAGTCGTTATATCCTATCGTGTGGATAAAGGCCTCAACTATAATAAGTGTTATTATATCTAATTATTTATTTTTATCTCAATAAATCTGATAATCATTAATATATTTCAAATCACGTTGATTTGTAGTTTTAGAACCGGCGTATATATATTTGTTCCTCCGTCTTCCTTTGAGTCGTATATAAATATACAGATTCTCGCGAACTCACATTCGATTTTCTTTCCGCGATCCATTTCAGGAAAGATTAACATTGTTTTACCTGTTGTTGTTGGAAATCGAAATTCAATTTCCATACAACTTTAACGGCAAATGTGCGGACAGGTAACCGCAGCCGCTGCGCGGGAAATATTTTGTAAACATCATATATTTAGCCGTATATTTTGTGCAAGCATCGAGTACGTGATATCTAGTTGGCGAGACTATACAGGTTTGTTCGCCAACGAACTACATATATATAAGACGGACGACTCGATAATTTTTCCGCGGGCAAACACACCGTTACAACACATAATAAATCTACATCTACATAATATTAAAATTTTATAAGTGAAATTGTGAATTTTTCTGTAAAAAACCCCTTATACTGTAAAAAATATTTAGTGAATGTCATTTTTTATGAGTCCATTGTGATCGCATTGATACGAGGATAAATTTACCACTATTACAAATTTTTTAAAGAGTCGTTTTTTATTAGTTTTTTGGCTTGGAAGTTTCAGTAGTCCGCGTACGTACGTACGTACGTACGTACGTACAACTTTTTATACATACATTTTACCATTAATTATTACAATTGCACAACCGATAATTAATTTTGTTGTCAACAATTAATTGTCGTGGTGCCAGGTATAAATTGTATGTATTCAAAAATTATAATAAATATATATTATTTGTAATATTAATAACAAATTATATTTAGAAATATATCTAAAATAAGCATTTTTCTGTGAATTCCCATTTTACTGTAAATAATTATATCAATAAACAATATCTTTTTTAGACTTTATGTGTCCCTGGAATTATGACAAATAGTTCCTAGATCTTTCGGGAATTTCGGAGGAAATTCGGAATGAGTCGACTAATTACGGGGTTTCCTGGATATTTCGGGAATTTCTGAAATATTTCAGAAAGACTTCCACTAATTACGGGATATCCTGGATATTTCGGGAATATCTGAGGAAATTCGGGATGAATCTACCAATTACGGGATTTCCTGGATCTTTTGGGAATTCCGAGGTATTTCGGGATGATTCTACCTATTACGGGATTTCCTGGATATTACGCGAATTTCTGTGGAAATTCGAGATGAATCTACTAATTACGGAATTTCCTGTATATTTCGGGAATTTCTGAAATATTTCTGAGAGACTCCACTAATTACGGGATTTCCTGGATATTTCGGGAATTTCTGAGGAATTTCTGGATATCTCTACAAATTAAGGGATTTCCTGGATATTTCGGGAATTTCTGAGGTATTTCGGGATGACGCTACTAATTACGGGATTTCCTGGATGTTTCGGTAATTGCTGAGGTATTTAAAAAAAAACTCCACTAATTATGGTATTTCCTGGATATTTCGAGACTTTCTGTGGTATTTTTGGATAACTCTACAAATTAAAGGATTTCCTGGATATTTGGGGAATTTCTGAGGTATTTCTGGATAACTCTACTAATTACGGGATTTCCTGGATCTTTCGGGAATTTCTGAGGAAATTCGGGATAACACCAATAATAACGGAATTTCCTGGATATTTCGGGAATTTCTGAGGTATTTCTGGATAACTCTACTAAATAAGGGATTTCCTGGATATTTCGGGAATTTCTGAAATATTTCAGAAAGACTCCACTAATTACGGAATTTCCTGGATATTTCGGTAATTTCTGAGGTATTTCAGGATCACTCCACTAATTATGGTATTTCCTGGATATTTGGAGAATTTCTGAGGTATTTCTGGATAACTCTACTAATTACGGGATTTCCTGGATCTTTCGGGAATTTCTGAGGAAATTCGGGATAACACCAATAATAACGGAATTTCCTGGATATTTCGGGAATTTCTGAGGTATTTCTGGATAACTCTACAAATTAAAGGATTTCCTGGATATTTCGGGAATTTCTGAAATATTTCAGAAAGACTCCACTAATTATGGTATTTCCTGGATAATTCGAGAATTTCTGTGGTATTTTTGGATAACTCTACAAATTAAAGGATTTCCTGGATATTTGGGGAATTTCTGAGGTATTTCTGGATAACTCTACTAATTACGGGATTTCCTGGATCTTTCGGGAATTTCTGAGGAAATTCGGGATAACACCAATAATAACGGAATTTCCTGGATATTTCGGGAATTTCTGAGGTATTTCTGGATAACTCTACTAAATAAGGGATTTCCTGGATATTTCGGGAATTTCTGAAATATTTCAGAAAGACTCCACTAATTATGGTATTTCCTGGATAATTCGAGAATTTCTGTGGTATTTTTGGATAACTCTACAAATTAAAGGATTTCCTGGATATTTCGGAAATTTCTGATTTATTTCGGGATGACGCTACTAATTACGGGATTTCCTGGATATTTCGGGAATTTCTGAGGAAATTCGGGATAACACCAATAATAACGGAATTTCCTGGATATTTCGGGAATTTCTGAGGTATTTCTGGATAACTCTACTAAATAAGGGATTTCCTGGATATTTCGGAATTTCTGAAATATTTCAGAAAGACTTCCACTAATTACGGGATATCCTGGATATTTCGGGAATATCTGAGGAAATTCGGGATGAATCTACCAATTACGGGATTTCCTGGATCTTTTGGGAATTCCGAGGTATTTCGGGATGATTCTACCTATTACGGGATTTCCTGGATATTACGCGAATTTCTGTGGAAATTCGAGATGAATCTACTAATTACGGAATTTCCTGTATATTTCGGGAATTTCTGAAATATTTCTGAGAGACTCCACTAATTACGGGATTTCCTGGATATTTCGGGAATTTCTGAGGAATTTCTGGATATCTCTACAAATTAAGGGATTTCCTGGATATTTCGGGAATTTCTGAGGTATTTCGGGATGACGCTACTAATTACGGGATTTCCTGGATATTTCGGGAATTTCTGAAATATTTCAGAAAGACTCCACTAATTACGGTATTTTCTGGAAATTTCGGGAATATCTGAGGAATTTCGTGACGATTCTACCAATTACGAGATTTCCTGGATGTTTCGGTAATTGCTGAGGTATTTAAAAAAAAACTCCACTAATTATGGTATTTCCTGGATATTTCGAGACTTTCTGTGGTATTTTTGGATAACTCTACAAATTAAAGGATTTCCTGGATATTTGGGGAATTTCTGAGGTATTTCTGGATAACTCTACTAATTACGGGATTTCCTGGATCTTTCGGGAATTTCTGAGGAAATTCGGGATAACACCAATAATAACGGAATTTCCTGGATATTTCGGGAATTTCTGAGGTATTTCTGGATAACTCTACTAAATAAGGGATTTCCTGGATATTTCGGGAATTTCTGAAATATTTCAGAAAGACTCCACTAATTATGGTATTTCCTGGATAATTCGAGAATTTCTGTGGTATTTTTGGATAACTCTACAAATTAAAGGATTTCCTGGATATTTGGGGAATTTCTGAGGTATTTCTGGATAACTCTACTAATTACGGGATTTCCTGGATTTCGGGAATTTCTGAGGAAATTCGGGATAACACCAATAATAACGGAATTTCCTGGATATTTCGGGAATTTCTGAGGTATTTCTGGATAACTCTACTAAATAAGGGATTTCCTGGATATTTCGGGAATTTCTGAAATATTTCAGAAAGACTCCACTAATTATGGTATTTCCTGGATAATTCGAGAATTTCTGTGGTATTTTTGGATAACTCTACAAATTAAAGGATTTCCTGGATATTTGGGGAATTTCTGAGGTATTTCTGGATAACTCTACTAATTACGGGATTTCCTGGATTTCGGGAATTTCTGAGGAAATTCGGGATAACACCAATAATAACGGAATTTCCTGGATATTTCGGGAATTTCTGAGGTATTTCTGGATAACTCTACTAAATAAGGGATTTCCTGGATATTTCGGGAATTTCTGAAATATTTCAGAAAGACTCCACTAATTATGGTATTTCCTGGATAATTCGAGAATTTCTGTGGTATTTTTGGATAACTCTACAAATTAAAGGATTTCCTGGATATTTGGGGAATTTCTGAGGTATTTCTGGATAACTCTACTAATTACGGGATTTCCTGGATCTTTCGGGAATTTCTGAGGAAATTCGGGATAACACCAATAATAACGGAATTTCCTGGATATTTCGGGAATTTCTGAGGTATTTCTGGATCACTCTACTAATTACGGGATTTCCTGGATCTTTCGGGAATTTCTGAGGAAATTCGGGATAACACCAATAATAACGGAATTTCCTGGATATTTCGGGAATTTCTGAGGTATTACTGGATAACTCTACTAAATAAGGGATTTCCTGGATATTTCGGGAATTTCTGAAATATTTCAGAAAGACTCCACTAATTACGGTATTTTCTGGAAATTTCGGGAATATCTGAGGAATTTCGTGACGATTCTACCAATTACGAGATTTCCTGGATGTTTCGGTAATTGCTGAGGTATTTAAAAAAAAACTCCACTAATTATGGTATTTCCTGGATATTTCGAGACTTTCTGTGGTATTTTTGGATAACTCTACAAATTAAAGGATTTCCTGGATATTTGGGGAATTTCTGAGGTATTTCTGGATAACTCTACTAATTACGGGATTTCCTGGATCTTTCGGGAATTTCTGAGGAAATTCGGGATAACACCAATAATAACGGAATTTCCTGGATATTTCGGGAATTTCTGAGGTATTTCTGGATAACTCTACTAAATAAGGGATTTCCTGGATATTTCGGGAATTTCTGAAATATTTCAGAAAGACTCCACTAATTATGGTATTTCCTGGATAATTCGAGAATTTCTGTGGTATTTTTGGATAACTCTACAAATTAAAGGATTTCCTGGATATTTGGGGAATTTCTGAGGTATTTCTGGATAACTCTACTAATTACGGGATTTCCTGGATTTCGGGAATTTCTGAGGAAATTCGGGATAACACCAATAATAACGGAATTTCCTGGATATTTCGGGAATTTCTGAGGTATTTCTGGATAACTCTACTAAATAAGGGATTTCCTGGATATTTCGGGAATTTCTGAAATATTTCAGAAAGACTCCACTAATTATGGTATTTCCTGGATAATTCGAGAATTTCTGTGGTATTTTTGGATAACTCTACAAATTAAAGGATTTCCTGGATATTTGGGGAATTTCTGAGGTATTTCTGGATAACTCTACTAATTACGGGATTTCCTGGATCTTTCGGGAATTTCTGAGGAAATTCGGGATAACACCAATAATAACGGAATTTCCTGGATATTTCGGGAATTTCTGAGGTATTTCTGGATCACTCTACTAATTACGGGATTTCCTGGATCTTTCGGGAATTTCTGAGGAAATTCGGGATAACACCAATAATAACGGAATTTCCTGGATATTTCGGGAATTTCTGAGGTATTACTGGATAACTCTACTAAATAAGGGATTTCCTGGATATTTCGGGAATTTCTGAAATATTTCAGAAAGACTCCACTAATTACGGAATTTCCTGGATATTTCGGTAATTTCTGAGGTATTTCTGGATCACTCTACTAGTTACGGGATTTCCTGGATCTTTCGGGAATTTCTGAGGAAATTCGGGATAGCATCAATAATATCGGAATTTCCTGGATATTTCGGGAATTTCTGAGGTATTTCTGGATAACTCTACTAAATAAGGGATTTCCTGGATATTTCGGGAATTTCTGAAATATTTCAGAAAGACTCCATTAAATATGGTATTTCCTGGATATTTCGGGAATATCTGAGGATAGTCGAGATGAATCTACTAATTACGGGATTTCCTGGATCTTTTGGGAATTACGAGGTATTTCGGGATGATTCTACCTATTACGGGATTTCCTGGATATTACGCGAATTTCTGTGGAAATTCGGGATGAATCTACTAATTACGGAATTTCCTGTATATTTCGGGAATTTCTGAAATATTTCTGAGAGACTCCACTAATTACGGTATTTCCTGGATATTTCGGAAATTTCTGATTTATTTCGGGATGACGCTACTAATTCCGGGATTTCCTAGATATTTCGGGAATTTCTGAGGTATTTCTGGATAACTCTACTAAATAAGGGATTTCCTGGATATTTCGGTAATTTCTGAGGTATTTCTGGATCACTCTACTAATTACGGGATTTCCTGGATCTTTTGGGAATTACGAGGTATTTCCGTCGCCAGTTACGATATTTTCGCGTAGAGTTTAAGTCAGCGTTTTCGCGCTTGACAACAACGGACCAATAAAAAGAGACCAACGCTTCTAGAACCTTCTATGTATCGTCACGCGCGACCAATCAGACTGAACTATCCCCGCCACGATGCTACTCGCGAGCGCAGTGTGCTCGTCGACTCCCGCGAGTGCTCAGACTGCCTTGATACCAAACGGACGTGCAATCGCGCCACTCCGATAATCTTCGAACGGTCTTCTTCTATTAAGATACAAAGTATATTCTAATTTATACCGATAGTAAGCGGACGCGTTCTAATTACCGTTCCAGTCAATATTTCATTGTTAATATCGCTTAATTATACTGATTTATATCGTACGTGCACGAGCACCCGCGACATAACGCGAAGAGTGTACACTAAAAAAATAAATAAATAATCGTACCACTTTATCAGGTTAAAGTTGATTATCGAGTTATTTATTCCTTTACTAATCTTTCCTTATATACATAGAAGGAACTAAGTATTAATAAAAGTATAACGTCGAGGTAAAGTATATAATTTAAAATACGGAAAGTAAATAC
>JANSJX010000162.1:0-61990 GCA_026168455.1 Theocolax elegans
TTATTACAATAATCAATTTAACAACTATTGCTATACATATCTATGCGATCGTTTTCTGCATTTTGTTAGGCAGACGATGCACGAATAGTTACCATAAATTATACAATCATCATTATGACAAGTACTGTTATAATTTTCCATGCAATTGTTTTCTGCATTTTGATACGCAGACGATGCAGGAATTTTGAAACCAAAAATTATCACAATAATCAATTATACAACTATTGCTATACATAATTCTATGCCATCGTTTTCTGCATTTTGTTGGGCCGACGATGCACGAATTGTTACCATAAAATTATACAATGATCATTTTTACAACTACTGTTATACATTTTCCATGCAATCGTTTTCTGGATTTTTATCCGCAGACGATGCAGGAATTTTGAAACCAAAAAATATTACAATAATCAATTATACAACTATTGCTATACATAATTCTATGCGATCGTTTTCTGCATTTTGTAGGCAGACGATGCTCGAATTGTTACCATAAAATTATACAATAATCATTTTGACAACTATTGCTATACTTATTCCATGCAATCGTTTTATGCATTTTGATACGCAGACGATGCAGGAATTTTGAAACCAAAATTATTACGATAATCAATTTAACAACTATTGCTATACATAATTCTATGCGATCGTTTTCTGCATTTTGTTGGTGAAATTCCGTCGGGTGTAAGCGGGGTTTTTCACCAGAAACTACTCTATTTTCTGACCACTGATCATAAAATTGACTGACATTATGGTCAAACGTATGCTCAAATTTCTACCAGGGGTTTTTGACTGTATTACTACACTTTTTATGCATTCGTTTTCTGCATCTGATATGCTGTTCACTGCAATCATTCTATGAATTACCTTATTTTACCCAAATCTACTTAATAAAAATTTATGTTGGCATCGTAGCTAAGTGCTAGCTGGTGTTGACATGGGTATCGCAAACAGTAGTTAGATGCAGGACTATTTGACTAGTAGACAGCAGATAAATAAAGGATCCATTGTCATCGCAGTCTGCATTTAGTGGAAGATTCTATGAATGTTGTACTAAATTTCAATCCTAATCCGACCATTGACAGGGATGTACAAATGCACTTAGACATTAACCTGGAAGTACCTAAAAAGTTTTTTTACATGAACTAATCATTCACATATATAAAAGGAAACCGATGCAATAATTGAAGAGTAAGAACAGTAACCTAATCTACAAACGCAACTCTCATAATTACGGTCAATCGGTTAATTTTTCACTCACAATATAGTTCTACATCCTTCACAGATAATTTGACTGTACTTCTTTAGGTAGAGAATAAGATCTGCATAATGGTTTGGCGTTGGGTATTATTTCTAAAGGCAATAATATGTATGCAATCAAACATAACCTTTATTACGTGCATGCAAGGAGTACCTGAAATTTCTCGTATATGGACTGCTTAATTACTAATATAGACAAAAGCCGTTGCATTAATTGAAGTACTTGGGTTTGGTTGATGATTAGTGGACGTAAATATGGACAGTAACCAACTCATAGGTAGAGATCCTATGGCTACTGTAACCAGCAGTTAGATGGAGATTCCATTGCTATTATAGACAGCTGTTCGAGGTCCAATTGGCAATTGTATTCAGCATTAGCTAGAGAATACAATGACATCATAGGTCTACTGTTAGTTCGAGAATTTCAATTCGGATCCGACTACTGACAGGGATGTACAAATGCACTTTGACGCCAACCTGGTAGTACCTAAAAAGTTTTTTTACATGAACTAAACATTCATACAAATAAAAGGTGATCAATGCAATAATTGAAGAGTTAAACAGCAATGTAACCTATAAACACAACTCTCATAAATACGGTCAATCAGTTAATTTCTCACCTACAAGATAGCCCGACATCCATCACACATGATTTGTTTGCAGTTCCTTGGGAATCAAACATAACCTTTAATTCGGACGCCATCAAACACTGGATGGCTGGGTATTTATCTTATACAAGAGTAATTGTATGAACTCGGCAACATTGATGTAGTCAGAAAAATCATCATCCAGTATTTCGAAATTTTCACCATATACCACAATGCTCACGAAAAAACACAACAATGTTTACAAGCCGTTTTGTTATCCAGCTGAAACGGTCCCGAGCGACGTGAACCTCACTAGTATCGACGCGGGAAGCACAACTGCGCATGCGCGCACGGACTCTAGTCGAACGGGAGACCGACGCAACCCGTTCTATCGACTCGCGACTTGATAAAAGGCCGTGATTTCTTATTAATTTTTACTAATTTGTATAGCATCTGTTAATGCATAGCAATCTACTACATAACTATCACAATTAATTAAAAACTATTATTATCAAATAATTTAAATAATACGAGACATTTTTTAAATTATGCTATAAAATTATATCTAAAGTTTATAGATGTGTAGTTATGTACAAACAATAACCAGGTATAATTATTACTTTCTTTAAATAAACAATATAAATATTATTTGTAATTTTTCACTCATTGTAACGGCTTTTGATTATTCATTTTCTTCTTCATTTTAACAAATATATATTTAATCTATATATATCTGGTTTTGTATTAATAAGATAACCAAATATAATTAATTTTTTTTTTCTTAAATAAACAATATAAATATTTTTGGTTATTTTCATTTTATGAATAAATAATATTTATCAGTAAATAATAAATATAAATGATTTTTATAATTTGTCAATTTATAGAAAAACCCATTGCTACTTTGTTCATTCAATCGACAGATATTTTAAATCGAGTTAATCCCCCCCAAAAAATGATTTCTAGCCTTACACACCGACGAATATAGCCTACGCGGCCGGCTAACTCGACGACTCGACGCGCGAGCCAGCCGCCTAGGCCTCCAGCAGACAATATTTGGTTTTTTAAACGTACTTGATTTTTGTTTTGTCAATTTTCGAGTATATCTAAAGTTTATAGATGTGTAGTTTTGTACAAACAATAACCATGTACTATTTTAATTTATATTATATCAACAATATAAATATTATTTGTAATTTTTTCACTCATTGAAGCGGCTTTTGATTATTCATTTACTTCTTCATTTTAACAAATATATATTTAATCTATATATATCTTGTTTTGAATTAATGAGATAACCAAGTATATTTATAATTTTTTGTATTAAATAAACAACATAAATATTATTGTCATTTTTCGCTTTGTGAATAAATAAATATAATTTTGAATAAATAATATTTATCAGTAAATAATAAATATAAATAATATTTGTAATTTATCGATATAGAGAAACCAGTTGCTACTTTGTTCAGTCAATCGAGAGATATTTTAAATCGAGCTACTCTCCCCCAAAAAATGATTTCTAGCCTTACACACCGTCGAATATAGCCTACGCGGACGGCTAACTCGACTACTCAACGCGCGAGCCGGCCGCCTAGGCCTCCAGCTGACAATATTTGCTTTTTTAAACGTACTTGATTTTTGTTTGTCAATTTACGAGTTAATCTAACGCCTATGAATGTGTGCTGATGCAGAAACAATAATCATATATAATTATTATTTTTATTAAATAAACAAGAGTAATATTATTTGTAATTTTTCGCATTTAAAAACGGATTAATTAATTATTTTTTGTTTTCGATTTTAAAAATGCATCTAAAGTCCATAGATATATGGTTTTGTGTTAAACAATATCCAAGTAATATAATAATTTTTTTTATTAAATAAACAATCCAAAAATTTTGTCATTTTCGCTTTTTGAAATGCCTTTATTTATTCGTTATTTTTTGTTTCAAATAATATAATTACTTATTCAATTATGAATTTATAATATTTATCAGTAAATAATAAATATAAATAATATGTGTAATTTATCGATATAGAAAAACCCATTGCTACTTTGTTCATTCAATCGAGAGATATTTTAAATCAAGTTAATTCCTCCCGAAAAATGATTTCTAGCCTTACACACCGACGAATGTAGCCTACGCGGCCGGCTAACTCGACGACTCGACGCGCGAGCCGGCCGCCTAGGCCTCCAGCTGACATTTTTTCGCTTTTATAAACGTGTTTGATTTTAGTCCGGTATTCTACGAATTTATGTAGATTCTAAGAATGTGGGGTTTTGTATAAACAATATCCTCGTTTTATTATTATTTTTATTAAATAAACAATATTAATATTTTTGGCATTTTAAAGAGGATATAATTTTTATTTTTTGTGTTCGTTTCTAAAGTTTTTAAAATATTTATCAGTTAATAATAAATATAAATAAGGTTTATCATTTATCAATATAGAAAACCTCATTGCTACTATGTTCAGTCAATCGACAGATATATAAATCGAGCTAATCCCCCGGTAAAACGATTTCTAGCCTCACACACCGTCGAATATAGCCTACGTGGCCGGCTAACTCGACGACTCGACGCGCCAGCCGGGCTCCTAGGCCTCCAGCTGACAATTTTTCGCTTTTTTAAACGTGCTTGATTATTGTTTGTCATTTTACGAGTTCATTTAAAGTTTATAAATGTGTGGTTTTGTATAAACAATATCCACGGTTTATTATTATTTTTATTAAATAAACAATATTAATATTTTTGGCATTTGAAGAGGATTTAATTTTTATTCTATTTGTTCGTTTCTAAGTTTTTAAAATATTTATCAGTAAATAATAAATATAAATAATGTTTATCATTTATCAATATAGAAAACCTCATTGCTACTTTGTTCAGTCAAAACGAGAGATATATAAATCAGGTTAATCCCCCGGCAAAACGATTTCTAGCCTTACACACCGTCGAATATAGCCACTCGGCCGGCTAACTCGACGACTCGACGCGCGAGCCGGCCTCCTGGCCTCCAGCTGACATTTTTTCGCTTTTATAAACGTGTTTGATTTAGTCCGGTATTCTACGAATTTATGTAGATTCGAAGAATGTGTGGTTTTGAGGATTTAATTTTTATTTTTGTGTTCGTTTCTAAAGTTTTTAAAATATTTATCAGTAAATAATAAATATAAATAATGTTTATAATTTATCAATATAGAAAACCTCATTGCTACTTTGTTCAGTCAAACGAGAGATATATAAATCGAGTTAATCCCCCGGTAAAACGATTTCTAGCCTTACACACTGTCGAATATAGCCTACGCGGCCGGCTAACTCGACGACTCGACGCGCGAGCCGGCCTCCTAGGCCTCCAGCTGACAATTTTTCGCTTTTTTAAACGTGCTTGATTATTGTTTGTCATTTTACGAGTTCATTTAAAGTTTATAAATGTGTGGTTTTGTATAAACAATATCCACGTTTTATTATTATTTTTATTAAATAAACAATATTAATATTTTTGGCATTTTAAAGAGGATTTAATTTCTATTTTATGTGTTCGTTTCTAAAGTTTTTAAAATATTTATCAGTAAATAATAAATGTAAATAATGTTTATCATTTATCAATATAGAAAACCTCATTGCTACTTTGTTCAGTCAATCGACAGATATATAAATCGAGTTAAGTCCCCGGCAAAACGATTTCTAGCCTTACACACCGCCGAATATAGCCTACGCGGCCGGCTAATTCGACGACTCGACGCGCGAGCCGGCCGCCTAGGGCTACAGCTGACAATTTTTCGTGTTTTCAGTACCGAGCAAACTTGGTAATCGTGCAACGGCACATGAGCCGCGAGAAGTTCGTCACTAGTTGTCCGAAAATTGCGCGTGCGCATGCGCGTACGTATTCTGGTATAGCGAGTGTGAGAGAGAGAGAGAGAGAGAGAGAGAGATAGATAGATGGATGGAGATGGGTAGAGTGAGAGAGAGGGAGAGAGATGGGAGTAGGCAAGCCAGCCGTGGCCTCTAAATAAAAATATTTTGATTTTTTATCGTCTTTGTTTTCCATTGTTTCCTCGATTAAATATGCTAAGAATGTCGTCATTCTGCAATGCATAAGCACGACTTTTATTATATGTCTTTTATTGATATAAGGCCGGTGTATGAATTATAGTATTTAACGCCATATTGCTACAACCATTTGCGCATGTGCTTCCACGCTAAGTATACAATCAAAGTACAGACTAAGCGCGTCGCGCACTCTAGCGGCGAAATTGGTACTTAGAAAACTTTGTCAATAATATAAACTATTTATTTTTTTCAATATTATGTAAAACCCAAATACAGAGGCACTAGATAATGATGTAATATATCTTTCTACAAATTTCCAGATCAATACAACAAGGGCACCCTAAAAAATTTCTGCACGGAAAAATGACTATTTTTTCCGTGCAAACTTTTTTTAGGGTGTCCTTTACATATTCACTTCAAACTTCGTATAAATGCATATTATGTGATTATCTAGTGCTTCTGTATTTGCGTTTTGCATACAAAGCAATAATATGTTCTTGAAGTGTAATAATGTATCCATCTGACTCGGTCGGTAATAATCTTGTATGGCACCCCCTTCATATAATATAATATATAGTTGAGCAATAGTTAATTTAGTTTCATAAGAAAAAGATACAATCGATACAAATGATAAATCAATTGAGCAATACATAAGTGACAGTGCGAAAATAGGTTAAGTAGGCTCATGTAGAACCATGCTCCTATATCTTGGGAGAAAGAGTAGACTACACTAAATAAACGGTACGACGGAATAACACAAGCAGTTACGGAACTGCCCGACGCTTGCGCATCATAGAGTTATGGCAGCAACGTTCGTTTTTATTCGCTTAATTCCATTATGTTTCACGTTAAAAAGACTAATTTACACTCTTTTTATTTCTATATTTTGAGGAATAGTTTAAATATTCGTCATTTTCTTGGTTTTATTTAACCCCCCTGCGTACGCGTAATATACAAATCACGTATATTTTGGACGAGATATCTCGGGATACTGCGCCAGGGGGTTAAACTAACAACTGTAGAAACTTATTTGTTATGTTCAAGTAAATGAAGAAAAATCGTTTGAATTTGTTTACTTGTTAGTACCAAATGAAAAAAATTAATTTCGAATAATAATTAAATAAATACACCAGAAACTTAGAACTAATTATATTATTTTTGTATTTCTTTTTCTTTTTTTTTGCACATTGTATTATTGATAATATGAATATGCAAAAAATATTATTTATCTGTATCAATTATTATTGTATATCCTGAATCGTTTTGTAAAATTGAAAAATTTATTTGTTATGTATGTTTTGTTTTTACCATTCGAAACAATTAGCATACCTATTGTTTATAAATAAGAGAAAAATCTTCAAATGTGCCTATCTTAGGTTTTATATTATTAGTTCTATATAAATATAATATAAATATATATATATGGGTGGTTCTCTGTGACATCGAAGATGAAAAAAATAAATATTGCTATATCTGTGGGAATATGTTTTAGAGTTATCAGTAGTTCTCCTGAATTTTTTCAGATTTTTTCTGGGCCATTATTTTAAGTTACAGAGAGTCAAAGTTGACATTTTAGCACTTTTTTGCATTATATGCCCATTTACATGAATTTTTAGCTCCCAGGGGATGCATTTTTCACTAAAAACATAAGTATGACTTTTTTTGTAAAATTTTCCGAACTTTTCATTAAAAATACTTTAAAGACATAAATGTATGCTGTCACACTCTTGTAAGCCATTTAAACCTTAAATAGTGAAAATCAGCAATTCTGCTCCGTACTCTGGTAACCTAATACTGTCTAAAAGATGACTTTTTATAGTCAGAAACTGCCTAAAAATTTCCAGAGTGGGTCTAAATCATTAAGATCACTTATGGTCAAAATATCCGGGAAAAGTGCCCGAAATATTAATAGAAATGTATATTTGTTGCCTTATAACGATGAATCTAGTAGCATGATCATTGCAAAAAAATTTATGCACTTACCTTGGAATGGTAGAAAAGTATCTCCACTTGTTTCAGTATCCATTTAATCCCCTGTAAGCTGCTAAAAATACAAATATTATTATAAAATTATAAAAAATTATTTTTTAAACATTTATAATGCTGAATTTTTAGTTTTACATCCCTTACAAGAATTATAATACTAATCTGAAGGATTACTATAAAAGTATCAACATTATTATTATTATTATTATTCAGCAATACATTGTTTAGATTTCACAAACTTGTCACTGTCACGTTATCGTATTATTCATTATAATTATATATCCGATTTATTTATATATCTTTTGTATTAAATACGTATATTCAGTTATTGTAATAATGATGTTTATATATTTATAGTAATCCTTCAGATTAGTATTATAATTATTGTAAGGGATGTAAAACTAAAAATTCAGCATTATAAATGTTTAAAAATTAATTTTTTACATTTATATAATAATATTTGTATTTTTAGCAGCTTACAGGGGATTAGATGGATACTGAAACAAGTGAAGATACTTTTCTACTACTCCAAGGTAAGTGCACAAATTTTTTTGCAATGATCATGCTACTAGATTCATCGTTATAAGGCAACAAATATACATTTCTATTAATATTTCGGGCACTTTTCCCGGATATTTTGACCATAAGTGATCTTAATGATTTAGACCCACTCTGGAAATTTTTAGGCAGTTTATGACTATAAAAAGACATCTTTTAGACAGTATTAGGTTACCGGAGTCCGGAGCAGAATTGCTGATTTTCACTATTTAAGGTTTAAATGGCTTACAAGAGTGTGACAGCATACATTTATGTCTTTAAAAGTATTTTTAATGAAAAGTTCGGAAAATTTTACAAAAAAAGTCATACTTATGTTTTTAGTAAAAAATGCATCCCCTGGGAGCTAAAAATTCATGAACATGGGCATATAATGCAAAAAAGTGCTAAAATGTCAACTTTGACTCTCTGTAACTTAAAATAATGGCCCAGAAAAAATCTGAAAAAATTCAGGAGAACTACTGGATACCTCTAAAATATATTCCCACAGTTATAGCAATATTTATTTTTTTCATCTTCGATGTCACAGAGAACCACCCATATATATAAATATATATATATGTGTGTACATACTCACAAGCACATTGGGGCTATTATATGCATATGTTTGGGCACTACACAGGCTCCATATATGAATATCTTAACCTATTAACATGCACTATTTTCGTTTTATTATGAGCTAGCTCTATTTTTACATTTCCCTTGTTATTAACTATTTCTAAAATTCGATGTAGTCCAGTATATTGATCGCCTAGTTTGTATTTCTTCCCTCCTTTTAATAACCAGACATTATCCCCTGTCTGAAATTCTTGATGATTGGCTTTCCTGTCGTAATAGAATTTCGACCTACGTTTAGAGGCTATCAATTTTTCTCTTGCGATTTCCTGTATTTCATTTAAACGTTGTCGTAAATTTATAATGTAATCATCATACGTTGGAACTCGTTCTCGTGGGTCTAAAGGTTCGTTTGATGGTAGTCGCGCTTTTCGTGCAAAAGCAATTTCAAACTCATCCCCCATGCGTCATTTCTTTCTATCATTGTTTTTAAATAATCTACTAAGCTGCTATGAAAACGCTCAACGGAGTTGGACTGAGGGTGATAAGCCGTGGTTTTAACTTGCTTAATCTTAAAAATTTTCGCTACTTCTCTCATCAGACTACTTAAAAATGAGGTACCTTGGTCGGAGATAATTAACAATGGGGCGCTAAAAATTGAAAAGTCTCAACGAACTAACACTTCGGCGATCGTGGCCGCGGTCGCGTCTGGTATGGGTATTGCCATACAGTATTTCGAAAGGTTACATTGAACGGTTAATATATTATTGTTATTATTTTGAGATCTATGGAATGGTCCCACAAGATCGACCGATATGGATTCCATAGCCGAGTACGGAGTATCTGTTATTAACATACGTTGTTTGGTTTTAACACGAACCTATTTTTTAGTTGGCAAGTTAAACGATGTCTAATGTAGTTTTGCACGTCTTTCTTAATATCAGGCCAAAAAAACGTTGTTTTATACGTTTATAGGTTTTTGTTACCCCTTTATGCCCTGCACAAGCAGACTCGTGCATTTTGCGAATAATATTTTCCCTATTACTCTCTTCCACACATTTTATGAATCCTAAACAAATAATTATTTTCACATTAATATTTCGTAGCGTTATACTTATGTTTTAAAATTTCATTCCTTGAAACGATTTCAACAAATTCGCTCTTCGCGATACTTATTGAACGTAATTTTTCTTTTAATATAATATTTTTCAAATTTAATATATTCATTTTTAGATTATTAATAATTTCTGAAGTACTCAGTCGCTCTTCGTCACGTAAACCCTGTAACGTGGTATTTCGTCCTAATACCAGTTACAAGTTATTTGTTAATTTATACAGGTACGACGGCCCGAAGAACGCGTCTTTGTCGTCGCCGTGGGTTAATAAGTTAACCCGTCGGGACACGACAGCGGAGATAGGACGATCTCCTACGTACCGACACACGTGGCGGGAAAATCGGCAATCGGAAGGTAGTTTGCGGGTTAATTTATAGTTAAAATGATAACGCGACCGTTATATAAAAACAAATAAACAATATTTATTTATACTGAATTTACACGGAGGTGCCCGACAATAATTAACGGGGCGTTCTCCCGGTCGAGTGGTATATACGCGGCAAGCAGGGGCTGCTCCCGTGCTCGCCCCGCGCAATACCCGATCGGTTTCGGTAGCACCGGTGTGCTACCGAACAAACATACGTGCACACACACTCATCACACGCTAATAGTATACCGACCGATGTCGGGTACTTACCGGGCTGGGTTGTCCATAGGCCATGGTGTGCGTCGGCGCCCCGACGTCTGCTGGCCGGTGGAGTCGGCCTGGTATCCCGTCGTTCTCGACGGTAGCCTGTAGGTGCGGCCTGATGCCGCGGCGATTTGCCTACCTCGGGGAACACTCAACCCGAGGTATTTGGTCCTTCGCACTGCACTCACACGAACTCACGAACACTTGCGTACGGCTTCCCGGAGCACGGACGAACCGGTCCGGTACTTCCCGTGGCGCGCGGAACTAAACGTGACGATGTGTTATTACGATGCTGTCGCGGTCAAGACCGGCAGCGTACTGAGCTTTTCGGGAATTGTCGCATTCCCGAAAAATACCTAACATGCACACACAATAACAAATGTATATACGGATGCTCGCACACATCCTCGGTCGTCGACATAAACACGCGTGTTTCGTGGCCTTGAAGAGGCAACGCACGAAACAATAACAACGTGCGAGATTTTAAGATATCATATTTAATACATACTACGAAATAATATAATACATTAAGCATTATTTATTTCATTGCAACGACGTCTCGTCGCAACCCATAGCAAAATGCATTTTTCCGTTTTTGTTATTGATTCTTATTTCTCCTGGATTTAAATTGGAAAATGAGGTAATAATAATTTTGAAGCCAAATTTCTGGATCCTTCATCTAAAGGTATTCCGGTCGTAGTTATGAAATAAACGTAATTATCTTTTCTCATAAAGAGTTGTTCTTTAACTTCAATGAATTTCTTTTCATCGTTTGGTACATAAACATCCTTTTCTTCCCAGGACTCGTCAAATTTGTTGTTAAAATTATCTTTCTCCATGGGTTGTAATCTTTTGTCTGAGTTGACTATTGTTTCAATTTCCTCGGGGGCTTCTTGTATTGTAGGAAGATTTTTGACTGGTTCTTTTGATATATTTGACTTGTTGGGTCGTTTTGCTCTCTTTTCATTGTAGTTTGGCTGTGTTATTTTTCCTGCACGGCTGCGTGTTTCCATAGAATGATTTTTAATAATATAAACAGGTTCTTCTATTGGATTTCTTGATAACGCGTCAGCATTAACGTTACTTTTACCGGCTTTGTATACGATTTCAAAGTCGTATGCATTCAGTTTTATTCTCCATCTACTAACTCTGGATGTCGGATCTACTGAGTTTTTAAACCAAACAAGTGGTTTATGATCTGTTATAATGAGGAAACTACGGCCTCTTAGATAGCAATCGAACTGAGTAACGGCATACAGTATGGCTTCCCTTGAGTAAGTATCATATTTTTGCTCGGCTTTGTTTAATACTCGCGAAAAATAAGCAACTGGCAGGCCGGTTCCCACCTCTCCTTGTGATAATATTGCTCCTATTGCTGTACCGCTAGCGTCACAAGTCACTTTAAATGGTTTATTAAAATCTGCGATTTGTAGTATTGGTTGTTTACACAATTTTCTCTTAAATCATCGAATACCTTTTGAACCTCGCTGGACCATAGGAAAAGTGCGTCTTTCTTTAATAAATTACTTAATGGTCTAGCAATACCCGAAAAATTCACAACGAATCGTCTATAATAACCTGCTAATCCTAAAAATTGACGTATATTTTTCACTGTTTTTGGAATTGGAAATTTTTTTACTGCTTCTAATTTTTTTGGATCCGGCAAAACACCTTCTGGTGATAATACGTGTCCCAGATACACTACTTCTCTCTTTAAAAATTCACACTTGTCTGGTTGCAATTTCAGGTTTGCGGCGCGTACTCTTTGCAAAAATTTTTCAAACTTTTGGTTATGCTCTTGAATATTTTTAGCGTATATAACTGCGTTGTCAAGGAATAAAAATATTTCTTTGCCTTGCATGCCCTCAAAAACACGATCAATTATTTTTTTGAAAAGTGGCTGGAGAATTGTACAATCCCATAGGCATTGTTTTAAATTGAAATAAACCGAATGAAGAGGCGAAAGCTGTTTTATGTCGATCTTCTTGAGCTAACGGAACTTGTGAAAATCCTTGATATAAATCGAAGACGGTGAATACACGATTTTCTGGTCCGATTTGATCGATAATATCTAGTATATTAGGTAATGGGTATCGATCTTTTACGGTTTTATCGTTTATCGAATAGTGACGAAATAAAAAATGAACGAGAAAAAGAAGCATTACGAAAAAAAGAAGCTTATGTAAAAAGTAAAAATAGTAATGACGGCAAAATAGAAGAAAAAAAAATAAAGAGAAAACAGCAAACCATGATGAAAAGATAAAAAATAAATAGTGACGAAATAAAAAATGAACGAGAAAAAGATGCATTACAAAAACAACATATTTAATATAATGAAAATACTGATCAATGTAAAAAAAATGAAAAGAAAAAATTAAATGGAAAAATATTAAACGAAAGTAGAAAAAATGATATCGATAAATTAGAACACACCATTTACAAAAAAAATTTAAATAGACGCATATGTATGAAAAATGACAAAGACATGGAAATACCAATCATAGTGCTTAAAAAATTAAAAATTGATGAATGAAAATTTTTTAACGTGTTTTCGCAAAAATATTCGGCTATATAATAATGCGTTAGCTTTTGCAAGCTTTGGAGCTAATTTTGATAAGTTATCTGGTAGTAGACCACAAATTCTTAGAATATGTGGTCAAATATATCACAATGTTTTTACTTTACATCCAAATGAAAATGAAGCTCGAAAATATGGGCAATTGTATGTTCTAGATAATGAATTAGCTACAGCTGAAAGAAAAAGTTTTAAAAATAATTTAGATACAAAATTAGAATTGTTAAATAAATTAGATAGCTTAATTAGAAATGTTAATCCTTATGCTAAAGCTTATAAAATGATGTATGAGGTAGAAAAAGAAGAATTAGAACGGTGTGCTAAAAGTGGTACTATACCGCAAACAGTTACCATGCGTATAAAACGAAATGAAAAATTAGATAAAAATATATATAATGAAGCTATTTGTAATGAAGTTGCAATGGTATTTGTAGGAAAAAATGGACTGCCTACTTGAGAGCGGAATATAGTTATATATTCAAAATATAACAATCCAATTAGCATTCCTTTAATAAGTAAACACACTGATCCAATGACATACCCACTTATTTATCCAAATGGAGGATATGGATGGATGCCTAATATGAAATGCAAATATAAGAAAAACAATAAATATTTCATGTTTGCAATTTTATAATTACAGACATTCTATGAGAAATGGATTTAATCCATACCTTAATATGGGAAAAGTTTCTCAACAGTTTACAATTGATGCATTTGTAAAAGTTAAACAATCAATCTAACCTCTAATCTAATCTAATGACTTATTTGATTTATTCTAATTAATATTGATCTAATTATTGTTATAATAATTAATAAAATTATTAAAATTATTGGGTGAATTAATTTATTATGAGAAGGAATAATATTAATTATTAATAAAATTGAAGATGAAAATATAATTATTATTATATATATAATTATAATTGATTTTATCATAAACAAAAAATAGTTTAATTAAAATATTAATTTTGGAGATTAATGATATATAAATAATATAATATATATATGTATATATTTTTTTGATTACTATAAAATAATATTTATTTTTAATTTACAAAATTAATATTTTAGATTAAATTAATAGTAAAATATTTTTTAATATTTATATTTATTTATTAATATTTATTATATCTTTATTTATTTTTATTTTTTTATTTAATAAAATTTTATTGGTATTAATAAGTTTAGAATTTATAATATTAAGACGATGTGATACCCAAATTACAGGAACCTACATCTAAAATCCCAAAAATTTAAAAAACTAATGGAATTAAAAATCTGAAAAAATTTACAGGTAATGTTGAAAGCAAATAGAATACCGTTACAGAGCGATTTTTTCAAAATAATTAATTTAAAATGAATTATATCGAAATAACCATTTTTTGGTCGGTAATATATAGCTAAAAACAAAGCTGCACGGCTGCTCAAAATCTCGTTGTTTTATTGATAAAAAAATTTGAAAAAATTCATAGACTATCTTTAATGTAAATACAACACCGTTACAGAGCGTTTTTTTCGATAAAGTATACTGTTTGCTTGAGAAAAAATAAATACTGATTTTGTATTAATGGGTATCACATCGCCTTAAGTTTATAATTAATTTTATTTTAATTTATTTATATTATTATTTATATTTAATTTAAGAGTGTATAATATATATTTATATATATATATATATATATATTGTAACGGGGTGGGTACTGGGGAATGTAAGGCCCACGGTTAGGCCCAATTTGTCCCAACTTACCAACCTTAAGTGTGCAGTCCCACGATGCGGCCAGGAATCACTTTGATTCCCGTGCAATGCCGTTAACAACGTCAAACACCTCGTTTGACTTAGAAACCGTGTGTTGGGCCCTATGCCCAAAATTGCCAACTAGGATAAACACCGGAGAGGGCGGTATTCGTAGGATAGGACAGTAATCGGTAAAACACTATCAACAATCGATATTTTACGTTAATCGGCGAGAAAGATTATCTTGCCGAGTCAATTTATTAAATAAACAATTAAATATTAACAAATTAACTGTAAATTAACGTAAACAATTTACAAGAAGTTATACCGATACCCCCGAGGTCAGCGCGAAAACAAGTAGTTAAAACCTATTAACTAACGAGTTACGAGCAACCAATCCGGGAGTGATCGGCTGCTTAACCTGATGGCATAACACGCTTACCGTTACAATATATTATAGTTTAAGTTTAATATTTTTGATTATTATAATTATATTTTTATTAAATTATAATATTAATTGAATATTATTATATAGGTGATTTGGTTTAGATAGATATAGAATTTTATTGTTATTATTAAGAATTTTAATTATTAGATTAATATTTATAATAAGGAAATTTATAATTAAAATTTATTATATATATATATATATATTATTAATAATATTAATATTAAGATTTAGAACAATAAATTATTTTTTGTTTTATATTTTTTTTGAAATTAGATTGATTCCGGTTAAAATTATATTTTATAAAGAAAAACCAAGATATTTTAAGAAGCGATTATTATAAAGGCGTAATGGATTATTTACACAAGAAAAAAGAATCCGAAAATATAAAAATTGGAAAAATGTTTATTTTGCCATCAAATTTTGTTGGAAGTTCAAGATTCCTAAAACAAAATTACATTGACTCAATGAGTATAGTAAATCGTTACGGAAAACCTGACTTATTTATAACAATGACATGTAATCCAAACTGGAAAGAAATAACTGAACATTTAGAAAAATATGAAACTGTAATTGATAGACCAGATTTAGTAGTTAAGGTATTTCATCAAAAAATAAAAGAATTTAAAGAATTGGTAATTAAGCAAGGTGTTTTAGGAAATTGTATCGCCTACACTTATGTTATCGAATTTCAAAAACGTAGACTTCCTCACACGCATATGCTATTATTTTTAGATAAAAATTATAAAATTAATACTCCCGGAAAAGTTGATGAACTCATAAACGCAGAAATTCCAAACGAAGATATCTATCCACGGTTGTATAATATTGTAAAACAGTTTATGATTCATGAACCCTGTGGAGAGCAAAACATGAGTTCACCTTGCCTGAGTAAAGACACAAAAAAATGTACGAAAAATTTTCCAAAAAAATTTAATAACAAAACAACTTTTAATTCATCAGGATATCCATTATATATAAGAAGAAATTCGATTAGATTTTGCAATGACTATTAACAAATCACAAGGACAGTCATACAAACAAGTTGGTATCTATTTACCATCTCCAGTTTTTAGCCATGGTCAATTATACGTAGCTCTTTCAAGAGCTAAGAGTAGAAAAAATTTAAAAATATTACTGCTAAACAATGCAAAAATAGAAAATGATATATTAAAAAATAAACACAAAATTTACACTAAGAATATAGTGTTTAAAGAAGTATTGTAAATGTGTAGACGAAAATTTATACACATTTCATATAAATTTTATAAATAAATAAAAATGGAAGTATGAAAAAAACATTAAAATATTACAACTATTGAATGATTAAAGTGAATATGCAAAATAATTAATAATTGTTTGCACTGAAAATTATTAAAATATAATTGAAAACCGGCTGTAACATATCATATTGTAAATGACAAATCATTACATTAGTTATAATAAATAAAAAAAATGAAATATAAGAAAGAAACATTGAAATATTACTACTATTGAATCATTAAAATAAATATACAAAATAATTGATAATTCTTTGCGCTGTAAATCATTAACATGATTAAAAACCGGCTGCATCATATAATATTGTAAATGAGTACAAAAAAGTATATACTCATTGCATCAATTACTGAAAAAATAGAAAATACAACAAAACTTCAGAAACAAGTAATATTATATAATACTAAAACCAAAATTCCCATTATAGATAAGCTATCTTCTGAAAACCTGTGTAACGAATTTAATATCATGATTGCCGTAATATAATAAATATTTGCATTGAGCGTCATCAAAAAAGTATTAAAAGACAGGTTACAATATATACTGTATCATGTAATTAATTATATCGTTACAAAATGGAATTTGTAATAAAAAAAATATGACTCTTGAAATGTATACCTTACCAGCACGTCCTCGTCGTAAGAGTCGGATAACAACATTGATATGTTGGCTAACGCTGGAAGGAAAAATTTATTTTACAGATCCACTGCCATAAACTATACTCGACAAATCAAAATAGCCTGCAGTTTGACAAAACTTACAGACTTCAAAAAAGAATCAGAGTTTCCTAAAATACAAAGACCAAAAGTTTAATTCTTATAATAACGTATAAACAGGTATTTAAAATTATTATTTAAAAGCTTAAATTTGTTAAAATTTTACAATTATAATTATATTTGCATGTATGATGTATAAAATATTTCGACAGAGCCGCCATTTAGATACAATCACTCACCCAACGTGCGTAAAAAATGATTTTCATAACACTCAATTTTATAATAACAATTACTATAAAATATTATAAAAACCATCACTTTGAAATAATACTACATTCACATACAAATTAAAACCATATATAACACGACGACAGTATTATATACCACTTTATAAAAAATTTTACCACCGCCATTGAAGAAAAATATAATTTATGAGTGTATATAACATGCTTATATTTTATGTATTCTGTAAACACATTATATTACATCAATTTAATTAAAATTACGATACCCCCCCCCCCCCCCAAATGGAAATTATTTTATGTGTGTGCATTTTAAATGTATTAAATATATGGACATATTTCACTTTCTTTCTGAACACACGCACACACACCTTCTTTATAATGACCTATAATGATTATTTTTACATAGATACAATATATATATATATACTTATTTTTTACTCTTTGTCATATTTATTTTCTTTCTGTATTTAATTCTATCATTATTAGCGTCAAAATTTAACAGTATACTTTTCTTTCCTTAACTTAAACTGTTACAGAGCCCTTATTATATTAATATTAAATGGATCATGCATTAAAAAAATATATGACTCTTGAAATGTATACCGTGCCAGCACATCCTCGCCGTAAGAGTCGAATAACAACATTCATATGTTGGCTACGCTGGAAGGATAAATATATTTTACGGAGCGTGTGTTACAACTATACACGAAAAATCTAAATGACTTCAGTACTACATGTCTTGATCTGCAGGAAACGACATCAGATTTTCATCAAATATACTTACAACAAATAAAATACAAACAAATATCCAAGAGCCTAACTCTCATCCAGTAATGTATAAATAGTTATTTAAAATTATCAAATAAAATGAAAACATTGGAAAGTCGACACAAAACATATGGAATTCTCACATCTTTTCAACTCGTCTACGCGAGATCAAGATTCGAGATGCCTTTCTGAAACGATCGCCCGCTCATATATTATAAAGGACCCCTGCAATAATGATGAAAATGGAGTCGAAATCTCACGAATTATTGACATTTGACGGATTCTTTGAATGTGACTTATAATGGTACTAATATTTATAATTAAATATAACTATTTTATTCCTCAACTTATTTACGATATAATATTAATTTGATGAAATACAATTAATGAATTATTACATTATACAATTTAATGCTAACGAGCCGCACATTCACTCACACATTCATGTATTTCCCCTCTTCTCTCTTCTTAATTCACCTTAATATTTCAGCTTGGTTGGGGAATCGAATTCGGGCCCGCTCCGTGCACAGTATTCTTTTGAGGCGATATAAAATCTGTTTTTTTTTCTTGTTTTTGCTCTTCACGTTAAAAACAGAGATCGTTTTATCAATAATATTAAGAGAGAGAGAGATATAATTGAATTTAGGAGTAAGCTATGCTAACCAGTCGCTCTCCTCTTCAAGTCTGATTCTACATCTTATAGAAGACTAGTCGACTTATAATGTTTCCCTCTCTCTTGAGCATTCCCTCTCTCTCTCAGAATTTTGACGATGAGCTTATTAGATTATACAGACTAAATAATTGATAGTCATTAGATGATCAAGTTTTCAGTTGAACTTTATTTTCAGTTCTGTCTTTGATGTTTTTTTAATCTATAACCTCTTCTTTTAAAAAACCAAAATATTGGAAAGTCGACACAAAACATATCAAGTTCTCACATCTTTTCAATCGTCTGTACAATAGTAGTTACATGTAATTTTAAAGAAATTTTGATTAATTTTAAAACTTTGGTGGTTAACTATTATATTTTGTTTATTTCTCAATTTTTTTTACAAAAACGACATCTCAGTCACCACATTAATTACACCATAATCCTCTTCGCAATGCGCAAATTATCATTGTTGGTGTTAAGGGTCGAGTACGGTTATAAAAATATTTTTGTAATTTTTATAAAATATTATGTGAAATGTCATGTTTATAAAATATATTATAAAAAATATTCTTTTTGATGATTTTTAACACGTTAGGTAAAATATTAAAATATTATCAAAAATAGACTTAAAACAATTTTTGCCTTGATAAACCCAATTGGTTTAACTAATTGTTTAAGAAATGTAATGTTTTTCATTTAAAAAATGAACATAAAAATGTCACATTTAACTTTAAAGAAAAAAGGCCGCGTAACTATTTTACATATACTCATCTAAAATAAGCACAATCAAAATACAACCGAGTGAGCGTTAGCGAGCGAGGTATTCTTTGCTAGTTTCTATATTAATTTAAAAACTTTTGCCTGGGCGAGAAAAATTATATTTGTAATATGTTTTATATACACTAAAAAAATATGTTACATATATTATACAAATAAATAGTAATAGATAATAAACACAATAATTAAATTATAAATAATATGAATAATATATATGGGTCAGGGAGGGTAAAAAAAATTACGCTTTCGAACTCACAAATAACTATAATAATTTCACCGCGTCCCGTAAATAAAAAAAATTAACTATAATGTTTTTTAAAAGGGCGGGGGGGGGGGGCAGCTACCTCTCAATTTTAATATTAAAATTAAATAAAATAATTCGCCGCAGTGGTTTTACTCGGCGAAACCAGCTGCGAAGACTATACACGCGAAAGGGCTAGGCGATCGCGCTATATTTCTCTCACACGCACAGGATATCCCGCCTAGCATCTAATACCAATTCCCCGCGAGTAGGGATTCTCTCTCCAACTCCCGCTCGCGGGTGCTATCGGAGAAAGCCGATGTTGATCGGGCTCTTTGGAGGGGGGGGGGGATTCTCGCTGCCCGCGATTACAACGCAGGTTACTCTCTCCCTACCTTGCAGCTCCCATACGAATTACGCAAGGATCTCCCATCAAGCTTGCGATCGGGAGAGACCGATCTCGGTGAGATCAGACGCTTCCGGGTAAACTCGGTCGCGCGAATACGCCGGTAGTGAGATGCGTCTCACACGCTGTCTCTCTTTCTCTCTCTCTCTCTAGCGCAGTGAGTACACAGTCATCTTTCATACAACTCCGTATTTTTTTTGCTAAACATTGTACTCACGCAAGCAACTCGAGTTCTAGAAAGGCAAAGACTGGACGTTTGCTGTCTGCAGCTTGTATTTTTTCAATTAGATACATTTTTGCTGTAGACGGTGGTCTAAAATAAAGAAATTATAAATACAAAATAATTGGAGGTTAGCCAGAGGAGGCTACAAGCGGTGGAGTTTTGGGCGGCCTTACAACGCAGATCAACATCGCAAAAATCACCGTGCGAAAATGGCAACGCTGCGCGGCTGCTTTGTCTGTGTAAATCGACTTACACGCAAGGATTACACTGAGGTGTGTACTGTCTGTAATATTTCCCACATGAACTACTTCGAGGTCATGCCGGGTTCGTCCGAGCGTCGATGTTGTGTTCTCGCGAAAGCGAAATTTAAAGCACTAGTACTGGCTCCCACCGACACGGGGGCGCCATCGCCCGGGTTACCACGCCAGACTAGCGCGACCGACAGTGCCGCGACGGTGACCACGCCTACTCCCACCACCTCTTGCGCCAAGCGTGTTGCCTCGCTTCCGTCGCCATCAACGTCGCAGGTTGCCAAGCAACCTCGCGGCGTCCCGCCCGTTAAGCCCAATCAGATGACTTCTGCCGACTCCGCACCGATGGCGGCCGCTCCGTCACCGTGGATGGATACTTTTGCTCGAAACCTGCAAGATAGCTTGCGTAGCGACCTAAAATCGGTTCTTGAGGTGGTAAATCGCGTTGAGGGCAAGGTCGATGAGGTAAAGGCGGAGCTGAAGGAGCTGCAAACGAAGGTGAACCAGATGGAGACGGAAGTTGAGGCGAAGATCACGGTTTTTGGTGACCAAATAAATGGGCTGGAAAAACGAGTGGATAGTTTAGAGAGGGAAAGAGCTACGATACATCCAACGTCACAGTCCCCAGCACTCAAGGATACGTGCGAATTGTTGATTACGGGGCTGCCAAACGAAAATGCGCAGACGGACGAAAATTTGCTGTCAAAAATTTTCGATTTATTGAAGCTCCCTCAAGTGAAGAGCCAAATCATAGATCTTCGCCCATGGACCCCACGGCCAAAGACCACCTTCGAGAGCTCTCTCCCCACTCCGACACGATCGCGCGGTATTGTGATAAAGCTGTCTTCTGCCACATCGAGAGACGCAATAATGGAAAAGGCCCACCTTCTTAAAGGACGAAAGGCGCGAGATGTCTTCGGAGAGGGCACCGAGAGTGCGATATTTATAAGACCACTATGGCCAAAGCCGGTCTTTGAGTTATGGCAGGCTGCACTGCGCAAATCAAACGAACTGGGTTATGCGAGACCCCTAGTTATAGACTTGGTTGTTTTTATGCGAGAGGTGAGGGATGGCCCACTTAAGCGTATAAATTCAAAGACTGATTTTTCATGTTTTCCTTCTCTCTCTCCTCGGGATAAATGAGACGGAACTGGTCGGGTCAAGTCATTAAATTCATCAAGATCACTCTCCATTTTTCATTCAAACATTAATCGTTTAAAAACACATTTCACTTCTATTGAAACATTGGTTCATCCCATGTCCTATGATGTCATTGCGATCACCGAAACGTTCCTTGCCGAGCACGATTCCTCGGAGATAATCAGGTTATCTGGCTATGCATTGTATAGATTGGATCGTGAGGGTAAGGAGGGGAGCGGTGTGGCGGCCTATGTTCGGGAAGAATATAGGGTGGGGGTTATTGCGCATTCTGACCCAGTTTTCTCGAACACTCCAGAATTTTTGGTAATATGTCTGACAAATAAAACAATCTCATTAGTGTTAGCTGTGGTTTACCGCAGGCCTTCAGCCGCCTATCCTACGAAGTTTTTCGATGTCCTGTCAGATATATTACCACGTTACGAGTATGTCATTGTTACTGGAGACTTTAATATTGACATGAGCTCTTCTAGTTTTATGTCAAACAAGTTTAGAGAGAATCTATCGGCTCTGGGACTTTCAATCATCGAATCAGAGCCGACGCATCATGCAATGACATCAAATGGCCCATCCCATACGTGGTTAGATCTCTTCCTTATTCGTGAACCTATGCCGAAATATGATTACGTTAAGTCGATAACTCCTTTTGCAGCAGGTCATGATGCTATAAGTATCTTTCTTCATATCTCTAATTCGCAGAGAGAAGTGAAGAAGATTAGGAGACGAAATTTGGAGGAGATCAACCTTCATAGCCTCGCAACCACATTCACCTCTTATCTCACCTCTTTTTCATCAACACTATGTATTAACAAACCTAGGCCGGCTTGGCCTGATCAGTCTGGTTCTGTGTGTACGCCGTTGTGTAATTGTCTTAGTCCACATTCGCATATGTCCTATCCATCTAACTCTCATCTTAGCACTATCTCATCCTCATTATCGTGTGTAAATAGATCAATTCTCTCGTCATTCGATACATTAGCACCTGTACAAACTAAAGTCGTCAAAACTATACATAAGCCATGGATTACCCAAGATATCAAAAGAAATATTAAAGCCAGGAATGCAGCATTCAGCAAGTTTAAGCACTCAGAAAAGAGCGAGGACTACAATATATACAAAGAACTTCGAAACCATGTTTCAAATGCCATCAACTCAAGTAAATTCCATTACCTGGCCACAAAACTTAGCTGTACAATTGATCCCAAAAAATCCTGAAAGTATCTTAAAAACATGGGCCTCAACTCGAGGACGAATCCATCTCCTCTAAAGTGTTTCACACCTCACCAGCTAAATAATCACTATGCATAAATTTCGAATCATGTTCAGCCACTCACCATTCAAACATTCTCATCCATATCGTGTAACTCGTGCCCTATGTCACCTGCATCTTCCTCTTCTTGCTTCTCTACTGTAACTGTAAGGGGAGAACAATGTGCAATTCGGGGAGCGTCCTCAAGGGCGGTGGGGGTCGATGGCATATCCGTTGAAATGATGAAATTGTTAGAGCCTCAATTGACTCTACACCTTGTAGACCTCTTCAATGATATGCTTTCGGCTGGATATTTTCCTGAATGTTGGAAGAAAGTACTTCTGTTTCCTTTGGCGAAGTCAAATAGAATGGAATCGTGTTCGGATACAAGGCCAATTGCTAAGCTTTCTGAACTATATAAAATTTTGGAGAGAGTTGTGCACAATCAGTTGTTCAAATACTTGCAAGAAAATCATATCCTATTTGATAGGCAAGCAGGGTTTCGAAAGGGACACAGCACCCAGACAGCACTTCTGGGAGTTGTAGATGACGTTAGGAGGGCCATAGATGATAGAAAAATCACGCTTCTAATCCTGTTTGACTTCTCCAAGGCCTTCGACACGGTCCCGCATGACAGGCTTATTCAAAAACTGTGTGAGATTGGTTGCTCTGATACTGTTCTAACCTGGTTTTATCGGTATCTTGTGGGCCGCATGCAGGCCGTGGAAGGGGAAAATGGCGAGCTATCGGACTGGCTCGGGATAAATGCGGGAGTGCCCCAGGGCAGTGTTCTTGGCCCCATACTCTTTTCAATTTTTATAAATGATCTGACGAAGGTACTCATGTATAGCAACTATATGCTATTTGCCGATGATGCCCAGGTCTACCATTCGTTTCTTCCGACAGATTTTGAAGTGGGTGTACAGCGTATAACACAGGATGCCAATGCAATAGCGGCATGGGCGCGAGCAAATGGACTTAAACTAAATGTCGGGAAGTCGAAGGTTATGATTCTGGGTAGTCAGGCTTTCTTATCGCGTATCGACCTGAACACTGCCTCGAGGGTCAAACTGGGTACAGAATGGTTGAGCTATGAAAAAGAGGTAAAACCACTTGGGGTAGTAATCACCCCGTCCCTGAAGTGGACAAAACAGGTGTTATATATTTCAAGACGTGTTCATGGAGTTCTACACTCTTTGAGATATTATAGGAAGGCACTGTCGCGTGAGCGCAGGAAGAGTCTGGTAGAAACACTTGTTTTTCCACACTTTGATTATGCCTGTGCGGTCTATAACGATGTCGATCAGACCAGAAACCTAAAGTTGCAGAGATTGTTGAATGCGTGTGTTCGGTTTGTATGGGGAGATATGGCGAAACGAGAACACTTTACACCGTATAGGTAAGGTCTCAGGTGGCTATCGGTTGAGTCCAGACGTTCATACCTCATCGGCGCCCTTGCATATAACATCATCACTCATAATTCTCCCATCTATCTTGCGAGTCATTTCATAAAATTAAATACGCCATATCATAATCCCTGCACTTCCTCCCGTCACCCATTGAAATCATTAAACTATCATCCTCCTCGAACAGAAGCGCTAAATAGGTCCTTTGTCATCACTGCATCCAAAATCATTAACAGTCTTCCATTTACTACCTTCGATATTTCATCCATTGATCAATTCAAAAATTCATTATTTAATCATCTGTTTGGGCTTGATCAGGCTGCCTGGTCCGATAGAGTAAGGAACGAGGGGCTAACGGTGCCACAGGTCCCTCACCTCTAAAATATTATAGGTTAGGTGCGAGTGCCTTAATATGTATCGCCGTTTTCTGCTTTTTTTATTTATTTAAATTATTTTTTATATTGTACATTTTTATATTATTGTTTTTATTTTGTATATATTGTGTTATTTTATATCTGTATTTTATAACTTAAACTTAAATATTGTTATTTTTTATCTTTTGTAAAGCGCCGTTATACACAATTAAAGTGCCTACGGGGTATTTACCCCAAAGGCCCAATAAAGTCTTATCAATCAATCTCTCTCTCTCTCTCTCTCTCTCTCTCTCTCTCTCTCTCCCGTTAAAACTTATCAATATAAAAAATTCTCATAAACCTTGGGTCACACGAGAAATAAAAATGTGCATTAGAGATAGAAATACAGCTTTTAAAAAATTCCGTAATTTGAGAGATCCGTTGGATTATATAAATTACAAGGAGCTCAGAAATAGTGTCTCTAATGCAATAAACTCTAGTAAATTCAAATTTCTCGCGAATAAATTAAGTGTAAATAGTGATCCGACTAGCTCCTAGAAATATCTTCGGAATATGGGTTTTTGCACAAAAGCGCACCCTTCACCACTGAAAATTTTCACTGCCATTAACTCAACATCCATTATTCATCCATTTCAAATCATATACCGCCACTCACAGTTCAGTCATTTGCATCCATCCTGACTAACACTTGCTTGTTATCATCCACATCTCCCTCCTTCTCTTTATCTAAAACAACGGCCAAAGGGGTGAGGCTTGCACTACTAAAATCAACCTCTAAGGCAGTCGGTATCGATGGAATCTCTTCAAAGATGCTCAAACTTTTAGAACCTCCATTAACCCTTCTCCTTGTAGAAATATTCAATAATATGATATCTGTGGGTTATTTTCCCGACTGCTAGAAAAGGGTGGTTTTGTTTCCGCTAGCAAAGTCGAGTAGAATCGAGTCGTGTACAGATACCGGGCCAATGGCAAAGCTGTGTGAACTGTCTAAGGTACTTGAGCACATAGTGCACTTGCAGCTTACGCAGTATTTGAAAAGTAATAACATTCTGACCAAAAGACAGGCTGGTTTTCGGGGGGGCTATAGTACCCAGACAGCACTACTGGGGGTTTTGGATGACGTTAGAAGGGCCATCGATTCACGGATGATCACGGTTCTGATGTTATTCGACTTCTCCAATGCCATTGATACGGTACATCATGATAAGCTTATTACTAAATTGAGTAATATTGGTTGCTCGGATATCGTACTAAACTGGTTTTATAGGTAGTCTGACTGGTTGGGAGTAAATGCGGGTGTACCTCAGGGCAGTGTGCTTGATCCGATTTTGTTTTCTATCTTTATAAATGATTTGCCAAGTGTTTTGAAGTACAGTAAATGTTTGCTGTTCGCGGATGATGCCCAGGTTTATTCTTCGTTTTATCCGGCGGATTTCGAATCAGGACTACAGCGAATCTCTGAGGATGCTAATGCCATTACTGCGTGGGCTAAGAACAATGGTTTTAAACTAAATGTAAATAAAACGAAGGTTATAATCCTGGTCAGTCAGGCGTTTATTTCTCGCATTGACTTCAACATTGCCCCGAGAGTTACATTATGCAATGAGTATCTACGATATGAAAATGAAGTAATGTCGCTGGGAGTTATTATCTCGCCTACTCTATATTGGTCAAGACAGGTGTCGGCAATTTCTAAATGTGTTTATGGGGTCCTTCATTCATTGAGGTATTACAAGAAAACTCTATCGTGGAAACTCAGGATAAACCTAGTGGAGGCGCCCATTTTTCCGCATTTCGATTATGCGTACGCGGTCTATGGTGGCATCGACCAGACCAAAAATTTGAAATTGCAAAGGCTATTAAATGCGTGCGTTAGGTTTGCGAGGGGCGATCTGTCTAGATATGATCATGTTACCCCTTACAGGCTTGATCTTAAGTGGCTGTCGGTCGAGTCCAGACGCTCCTTCGTCATCGGTTCATTAGCTTACAACATCATAATTCATAACTCACCAGCACACCTTGCAAATCACTTCTTAATATTAAATAACCCCGTCACAAATCCTCGTTTCTCATCTCGTCATCCGCCTAAAGCACTTACTTACCTACCACCTCGCACAGAAGCCTTAAACAAGTCATTCGTCAACACATCATCCCGTATAATTAACCAATTGCCCATCGCCACATTTACGCAATCCTCCCTAAACGTTTTCAAAAGCTCCCTTATTGATCATCTGTTTGGACTTGACCAGGCGGCTTGGTCTGATCGGGTTAGGACTGAGGGAATTGTTTTGCGGTCCATCCCTCGTTTCTCAACGTAATAGATTTATTTATATATATAATTTTTGTTTATAGTGCAAACTTAAATTAGTTACCAATATTGTAAAATAGTTGTATCTTTTAATCTTGCGACTGCGAAATAATCCTTGTTAATTATTATTTATTAATAAATTTTATTGTTTAATTATCTTTTCATTTCTATAGTTACATTGTGAAACTGTTAAATTTTTTTATATCTTATATCTTATACTTAGCGTTTTTACTATTATTTTTGTTTTTTTGTTTCATATGTGTTTTATTTTGGTTGATTAATTTTAAGAATATGTAAAAATTTTCCAATGTAATACTCAAGTGCCTACGGGGTTTCTACCCCAAAAGGTCTAATAAAACTATTCATTCACCCATTAACTCATTCACTCTCTCTCTCTCTCTAACAACTTCAACCCGCTCACGTTTCGCCGCGACACCGCTCGCGCGCGAAAAATGGCCGACAATTTTTATTTAATTTTTTCGAAATCGGCGAGGACGACACCGTATGTCCTGCCACGGTCGCCATTTGTGACGTGGTATTCGCAAACCCGGTAAAAATAATTACTTTTAATAATTAATGATAATCGTTGGGCCGCGTGGCCCAATGCCGCGTGCATAACTTATTTATTTGGCGAAGGTTGCCGGCAAGTGTCGCCAGGAACAAGTTCGCTGGGACGCACGGTATGGAGGATTTAGGCGATCCTCCTTGCCTCGACACGATTAAATTTAAAGATAAATGTGTCGGCGGAAGCGGGGAGAACACAATAAATTCTGCGAGTTGTTCATTTAAAATAAAAGCATTTATTGTGGCTTAACAACAAAAGGGGCCATCCAGGCCACATGCCGCGATAATTCAAAATCGCGGGCGGAAGTCCCGGGAAGCCTGCCGAATGGAGATCCTCGACTGCGGCAAAGTAACACCCAGAATCCGTTCTTCGGATACCGGCGTACGCGAAGACTCTCTCGAGTTTCACTCAACGATCATACACTCGGGCGAGGGGGGGGGGGGGGTCACGGTAATATAAAGTTAACTTACCGGCCAATCTCGGTCCCGGTGGTCTCCTGGGCAGCGGAGACCTTTGTCGGCAAAGGTGATGAGCAGGCGGCCCAATGCCCTGTCCCTAACTCAAACTATTTTACTCGTGCACTCACACGCGG
Organism: Theocolax elegans; assembly: GCA_026168455.1. Classification (NCBI taxonomy): domain Eukaryota; kingdom Metazoa; phylum Arthropoda; class Insecta; order Hymenoptera; family Cerocephalidae; genus Theocolax; species Theocolax elegans. Next base: position 28,715 of record JANSJX010000162.1, read on the forward strand.
CCGCACGAGGATACTCCGCATGCCGTCGGCCTACGCGCCTCACGCGCCTTTGTTCGGCCTTATACACAAAAACTATACCTCGGCACCAGTAGAGCTCATCTGCTTCGAGCGACGGATTCGGACATACTAAATAGGCAATTGCCTAATTTATCGAAAGAGGGATGAGAGATGGGGCTCTCACACACACTTCCCTGCTTCCATCCCAACGTATTGTTGCGCGCGTAATTGTACACCTGACGAAACAAGTGTCGTCGGTTGACCTTGACATACCAAAGGATACAATACGACGAGTTACAATAATTATGAATTTAATTGTTACATTCGTCGCGAATACATTGTATGACGATTTACGTCACAGAAGTTATGTATCAGTTTGTATTTTTCCAATTTTAATATACTCAAACATAAACTCAAATATTATTATTGTTATACACTTAAAATGTATAATTAAATATGCCTCTATCCCGTTGTTTAGCTGTCATTATGTTATAAAATTATAATACAACAAACAAAGCACCCACCATTTACTGTCGGCCTAGTAAAATTTATTTGAAAGTATGGACGTACGTGTGGCAGACAACCCGATCGGTGTACGCACGTTCAATAGAATCCGTCTTTGTAGACGGAAAGAGGTTATGTTTCAATTGGTATTCTTCCAATGTTTAAGATATTTAAACGTAAACACAACTTTTATCTTTGTTATACACTTAAAATATATGATTAAAATATGCCTCAATCCCGTTTTGTTGTTGCCATTATGTTATTAAATTGTAATTCAACAAACAAAGTACCCAACACTTACTGTCGGCTTAGTACAATTTATTTGAAAGTATGGACGTTCATGTGGCAGACAACCCGATGGGTGCACGCACGTTTAATAGAATCCGTCGTCGTAGACCGAAAGTGGTTATGTTTCAATTCGTATTCTTCAATGTGTAAGATATTTAAACGTAAAAGCAACTATTATCTTTGTTATACACTGAAAATGTATAATTAAAATATGCCTCAATCCCGTTTTGTAGCTGTCATTATGTTATACAATTGTAATTCAACAAGCAAACAACCCAACATTTACTGTCGGCATATTACAATAGTAGTTACGGGGGCACTCTGGAGAACCCAAACAAAGGTGACTTATGAGGTCAGCCACAGCGACTCAGTCGTCCGCGAATGTTTTGCTGACCTAGTAGATGAGCTGTTTACATCTGACCTGGTGTTGATATACAGTGTCCGATGACACCTATTAATCATTCACCTCATTGGTACGACTTTTAAACATTTGCCGATACAGCATCGTATAAAATTTTTGTCTTTTAAGAGGTTTCATTGGGTAGTGAAATAAATAGAGTAAATATAACTGCCAAATATACGATTTATTTTCTCACTATTTTGTATACAATTTGTGTATTATTTTTCGAATAGTCATATTTTTTTATATGTGTACTTTTTAGACGGAATGTAAGTATTTACAGAGATTTTTTCTGTAAACTGTTTCCATTGATACTTGGTTTTGATGTTGATCTTCTTATCATTTATTTCTTTATTTAGTAATGGAGTGCATAGATTATTGCTCTTATTTTGACCCATAGCTATAGACTTTCCAGATCAGACTGATCAAATTCGTTGATGAGCAATAGTATTTAATATCTCCCATGTATAATCTTTATTTATTATTTTCATAACTAATATTTAATTATGCGTGGGATTAAAGGGTACACGCTGTGTATGTTATTATCTCTAAGTTTAATAAAATAAAAATGATTACAAATATGGAAGTTGACAAGCTCGGTTTCCGTATAATTTATTTTTCATTAGTTGAGTAAATACGAACATCTAATTTTACGATGAATATAGCCATCGTTGAGGCTTCGCGATTACAAATTTTGTCGACATTACGTATGGAATCGGGTGCAACGGTTTCGGCAAGAGTACGAATAAAGACTTATCTTAGAATCAATCGAGGTCCAGCGGCGGCTCACTTCACTCGAGGAGTTGATTAATTCTTTCCAGTCAGTCGCCTTCTTATGGGTTTTTACACCACCTCGAATATATACATGGTGGGCGAAGGAAGCCTATCCGATTTGCTTGTGGTACGGCGCGGACTCCCCTTGGAACGATAGCGAACTCGTCAAGTCGGCGATCCTCGAGCGAAAGAGACCAAGCCTTGAGTACGCGTCGGCTATATAGCAGCTCGCGACGCTTCTTCGCAGCCACAATATCCGTACAGATATAACGCAAAGACGTCGCCACGCAATATTGCGATAAAGCTCAAAATGTAGCCTGACAAAGGCGTAACTCGTCACACCCACCAATAGACCAAACGTGTTTGTTTATCACGTGATATATTATACTAATTAAATTGTTAATTATATACATGAATATTGAAACAAAAACTTTAACTATTGGTTTTATCGAAAATCACTTTTTAATAAAAACAATTTAATTTACTCAATATTAATGAAATATTTTTTGAATAATTAATATTAATAAAGTGATAATGACAAGGTGAAAAGGAAAGTCTGGGGAATTAATAAACGTTAAGAAATAAAAGATGTTAACGTAATTATATTTCGAGGTAGTTAGTTTATTACAATATTTTTATATGCTTAAGGGGGTGCCATAGCGAAAAACTATCGACGAAGCGTAGGTAATGTAGTAAGCTGTAGTGTACTAGTAGCGCCATCATCCGTTGTAACATTATATTACGCTATAAGCTTACAGTAGATGGCGCTAATCGTACATTCCAGCTATCTTATTCATTTACCAATATCTTTTTGTGCATTGCATTATTTTACAAAAACCATTGGGGTTGCAAACTCAACAATTATCGATAATTGTATCGGTAATGTAATATAACCTCAAAATAGATGATAATACTATATTTTATTTATTTGACGGGATGTCAGACCCAAATCATAGGAATCTGCATCTTTCAAAATAAAAATGATATTTATAATATTAAATTAAAAATCTGAAAAATTTTAAGCGGATTGCTTAAAACATTAGAATTAATATATATATTTTAAATATATATTTAAATATTAATTTATGAAACAATTTGTAGTCAGTAGGTATTAATCAAAAAAGGCATACAACAGATTGCGTTACATTTAAAATATTACTTTTTTATGCAATGTAGTGATTTGTATCGTTCACTTCATTAATTTACTGCAGTGAATAATACTGTAAATACACTTATTTCTGCATTTCTCTATGCAGCGGACTATACCATCTAAAACGCAAGTAAAGCCTTTACTTTACTAAATACATTCCTTGCATTTCGCTATGCAAGTACTCGTCGTATTCGTTTTGCTTTATCCTTTTACCTTTACTAAATACATTCCTTGCATTTCGCTATCCAAGTACTCGTCGTATTCGTTTTGCTTTATCCTTTTACCTTTATTGAATACATTCCTTGCATTTTGCTATGCAAGTACTCGTCGTATTCATTTTGCTTCAACCTGTTACCTTTACTGAATACATTCCTTACATTTCGCTATGTAAGTACTCGTCGTATTCATTTTGCTTCAACCTTTTTACCTATACTGAATACATTCCTTACATTTCGCTATGTGAGTACTCGTCGTATTCATTTTGCTTCAATCTTTTTACCGATACTGAATACATTCCTTGCATTTCGCTATGCAAGTACTCGTCGTATTCGTTTTGCTTCAATCTTTTTACCGATACTGAATACATTCCTTGCATTTCGCTATCCAAGTACTCGTCGTATTCGTTTTGCTTCAATCTTTTTTACCTTTACTGACTAAATTTCTTGCATTTCGCTATGCAAGTACTCGTCGTATTCGTTTTGCTTCAATCTTTTTTACCTTTACTGACTAAATTTCTTGCATTTCGCTATGCAAGTACTCGTGGTATTCGAGTTGCTTCATTCCTTCTTAGCTTTACTGAATTCATTCCTTACATTTTGCTATGTAAGTACTCGTTGTATTCGTTTTGATTCAACCTTTTATCTTTGCTGAATACATTCCTTGCATTTCGTTATGCAAGTACTCGTGGTATACGTTTGGCTTCAACCTTTGAACCTATACTGAATACATTCCTTACATTTCGCTATGTAAGTACTCGTTCGCTATGCAAACTCGTCGTATTCGTTTGCTTCAATCTTTTTTACCTTACTGACTAAATTTCTTGCATTTCGCTATGCAAGTACTCGTGTATTCGAGTTGCTTCATTCCTCTTAGCTTTACTGAATTCATTCCTTACATTTCGCTATGTAAGTACTCGTTGTAATTCGTTTTGATTCAACCTTTTATCTTTGCTGTATACATTCCTTGCATTTCGTTATGCAAGTACTCGTGGTATAGCGTTTTGGCTTCAACCTTTGAACACAGGCTATGAATAGTACCAATTAGTACGCATACCTTCTGCATTTCACTATTCAGTGGATTAGACCATTTGATACTCTTAATTTTTGCTTTCCACTATGCACTTGTTTAGACCATCTGGAACCCGATATTTCTGAATTTTTCTATGTAATATATAGGTCCAATTAAGTCCATATGCATATAATATGTGGTAAATCCTCTTCACATTAATTTTGACATTATGGAATATTTTATCTGTGGTTGAACACTAAATATACATTTACGCCGATCTCTGGACACAGAAAAGTATCTGTAAAACATTAAAAATAAACATACGACAACAGTATTTCAAAATCTAGTATAAATCATACTTTTAACTTTACTGACCTGGTGTGTATATATCTGATTCGCCAACACGATTGCAGATACGTAAGGTGTAAACATAGATGGATCATCAAGCAGTAGATGAAATAAGTAATTTTCAAGAGTGTCTAGATAGGTTGCATGTTCCAACCTTGAAGGAACTCCATATGCACATCATATGTGGTAGGTTCTCTTGAGATTAATTTTGAAATTGTGGAAAATATCTTTGGTTAAACATAGATATACGTCTACGCTGATCTCTCAAAACATAAGTATCTTTAAAACAGATAATATAAATATATTTCAACCGAATTTAAAATGTAGAATAAATCACACTTTGATCTGTGATGTAGTCACATCACTAGAGGTGTGCGGGTCCCCGAAATTTCGGGTAGCCTGATAAAAAACCCGACCCGAGCCCGACCCGAGCCCGATACACGGGTACCCGACAATATCAACAACCCGAAAATACTCGGGTTACCCGAAAATTATCGGGCTACCCGAGAAAATTCGAGTACCCGGCAAGTTTCGGGCTACCCGATGACACTCGGGGTACCCGACAATTTTCGGGCTACCCGATGACACTCGGGGTACCCGACAATTTTCGGGCTACCCGATGAAACTCGGGGTACCCGTTGTTTTCGAGTGACCCGAAAAATATTGGATTGCATATACACTCGCATCCAATAAAGCGTTGTATCAAACAAATATAAAAAAGTATAAATCGTTTTTGTAACACATGCACTAAAGTAGTCCTTTTGCGACCATAAAGAAAACGCCCGCATTTATAACATTTATAACGAATATTTAGACTTTTACTCAGTCGTATATAAACACACACACGCTCACGTACATGTACGCACACGCACACGCACGCACAAAAGCATATATATATATATAAATATATATATATATATATATATATATATATACATATATACATACATACATAGAAACAGCTTGCGTGCATCAATAACCAAGAAACTTGAAATAATAACCCTAATTCGAGGTGTGCTCATGTAATATATATATATATATATATATATATATATATATATATATATATATATATATATATATATATATACGTACGTGTGTGTGTATGTGTGCAAAATTGAATTTGGGCTGATTGAAAATAAAGTTTAGAGTTAACATAAAATATATAGTTTAAACAAAAATGTACAATTGAACCAAAAATCTATACATGTCAGTATTAAAATAAGTATTTATTTTATAGTATAAATTCTATATCAATCGTAATTAATAAAATTTAAATTAAATTTTTTAGTAGAATACTAGCTAAGTTTAGCAATTTTAAACTTTCTTACTGCATTAATAAACTAATATCTATCTATAAATTAAACATTTCTTGTCACCTTCATTATCAAAATAGAAATCAATAAAAATACGCAAAAAATTGAGTATTAGAAAATATCCATTTGTCCGGCTAGATTTATTTAAAAGATTATTTATAAATGCTTAAATACTTGTAAATTTGCTTTTACAATTTAAAAACTGTATTTAAGAACGCATGAAATAAAAATTGTGTACATATATTTATGTACGTTTAAAATTTTATTTTTCAACACAGTGGGTGTAAAATGCTCGGCATTTAGAAATCGCATCTAGAGTCTACACTTATGGAAAATTGAAAAGTATTGTTCGATACCTGTGCGAAAGATGATTTTCGATACGTGGAACAATAAACTCACACCCGTTCGGAATTAAACACTCGCGCACTTGAATCGAAAAGTACTACATAAGAAAACGTACGCGAAAATTTCGTACTTGCTTTTGTTAATTTTTAATATTTTTTAAGAACGCTTAAAGCACACATTTAGTAAAGCAACTTTTATAAGTTGTAAAGGATAATATTTTAGAACACGTAATACTACAATTGTATATACATTTTTACATGTTTGTACAGACAACGCGCAACATGTTTATACACACAACACGCAACACGTTTATACACACATATGGCTACTTCGAAAATTTACTTTTCTTAATTATGCGTACATTTTAACAGCTGCATACAGGCATAAATACAAACAATAGTTATGGCTCTTACATAAATTAAAAAAATTATTTGTAAATGCTTACGATAATTATAAATTGAAAATTGTATTTAAGAACGCGTAAAGTGAAATTTGTGTACCTATATATGTGTAAGTATAAAATATTATTTATAAGATCATGTAAAACAAAAATTCTAAATAAATTGGTACCCGTTTATACATACAACGAGCAACACATTTATACACACAACATGCAACACGTTTATACACATATATGGGTACTTCGATAATTTACTTATCTTAATTATACGTATACATTTGAAGAGTTGCATACAGATAGATGCAAATAAGAGTTAAAAAAACACTTAAGGAATAGGATAGTTAAGATAAAATAAATATGGATAATACTGAGGATAAGAAATGTAAGTTACAACATAAATTGCATTTATTAAAATAAATAGTACTGCATAATCATAGTCAGTTTGATGATGCAGTACATAAGATACACATGCGGGAAAATAATTTTTTCATCTTTAAGCTGTTTTGAGAGAATGTTTTTTACCCGACTATCGTATTATATTTTTGAGTATGTCGAGTGAGAAATATGTTCTAGAAACAGATTTTGAATTAGTGTGTGTGTACCAAGTTTTGATAAAAATTGAAATTTAATCTTCGTTATATTTGTTTATAGTTATACACAAATAAACGTAATTATTTATTTTGGTAATTCTAATATATATATATATATATATATATATATATATATACGCGAACAATCGTACTTTTGCCACAAAAAATATGATATGCACCAAGGGCTAAATGGGCTTTTATGCCTCGTGTCGTGTGTTTGTAGTACTCGGCTTCGGTGCGTGTGCGTGGGCGCGTATATGAGCGAGTGTATATGTTCGATTGTGCATATATGCATGCGCTCGTGTACGTGTGAATTTTTATACATATATTAAAATGCGTATACGTAATATTGTATATTAAAATCTAAATTTGGTGGCTATACAAAATAAATTTATTAATTACAGTGCAATAATTGCATAGTCTACCGATTTTTAAAGCTATTTAAACGCGAAAATGCGTGCATCGGTCTCAAAAAATGTCTTGTGTACCAAGGGCTAAGTGGGCTTTTTTACCTCGTGTTTGCAGTACTCGGCTTCGGTGAGCAATACACACTCCACAATCGTCACACAATGCGCAAACTCCACACTTGGACTAAAACTGTTAAGCGCTTGGCGTACAATATACTACTATAATATTATGTATTTTAATTTGACTATTTTTTTTACAATTTTTGAACTAACATATAAGTAATAATGCTTATAATGAAAATTATTATTAAAGCTTATTTTTTATTTTATACTTTTTTTGCACTACTAGGTATTATTACAACAACAAATATAAATCAACAAACAAGCGTACAAATACCGTCTTCGAATACAACATTGAGCCAAAATATTTGCAAAGTCGAATATAGCAATGTACCCTTTGTTAGTGATACTGTTTTTGTGGACCAATTAGTTGACTTCGACGATGTGTTATATAACAGCGATGAAAATAATTCTGAAGTTGTAGAACCTCGAGCAAAAAAATTTAAAAGCATTGTTTGTGAACATTTTACTAAAAATTCAAATGTTGAAGCCCAATGCAATCTGTGTTCTCAGAAGTTTGCTACAAAATACGGGAATACAAGTAGTTTAACGAGGCATTACAACAACAAACACGGAGTAAAAACCGAATCCGTACGCGAAGAAATTGTTAAAAAACAAATTGTGCCACTGGAAAAATCTTCCACGAAGTATAAAGCCATTACAAAAAAAATTGCGTACATGATCTGTAAAGATCTGCAACCATTCGAAGTTGTTGAAAATGAAGGTTTTAAGTGCGTAATGGCAGAAACAGAACCTAGATATGAAATACCCTCAAGGACAACATTTTCAAGAATTATAATTCCAAATATATATAAGGAAGAAACCGAAAAATTCAAATGTAAACTAATGCTCGATTTAAAAGGTAACATGATTTATTCTTAATAAATCGATAGCAGATGCAAACATGAATGAAAATAATAATATATTAATACCTATTTTATGCAGATACTAATATTTTAACTTTTACCACTGACGGTTGGACGTCTAGAGTAGTAGACCAATATATGTCATTGACAATTCATTACCTTAATAATGATTTTGAAAATGAAAATATTGTTTTAAATATGCGCCATCTGCCAGGTTCACATACTGGAATAAATATCCGAAATTTTCTTGACTCAATTCTTGAAGAATGGAATATTGACGTGGAAAATAAATTAGTCGTTTGGGTAACAGATAACGCTAAAAATATGATTAAAGCTATAGAAAGTAAACCAGACTGGAGTAGAATTCCTTGTTTTGCCCATACAATCCAATTAGCGGTCAAGGTAATTTATAAATCCAAAAATATATTTTAAGTTAAATATTATACTTCATATTTAAAAATAGTATATTACATACCATGGCCAGTAAAATAAGAAATGTCTCAGATCACATGTAATTGTCGGCCGAGGCGAAGCCGAGGAAAGTTGCCGCTTTCCGGCCGGAGGGCAGAAAAAACTTTTTAAAGTACTTTTATTCGACTGGTTTGTAAATGGTAAGTTTTATTAATAATTGACTTTAATTGTACTTTGTTTTAAAATATTACAAAGCTTAATAAAATAATAATTTGTTTACTCAATTATTTTATAATTAATTGGATTCAACATTTGCATTATTTATGTTATGTAACGTTTATAAACTTTTAAACTAAACTTTCGCCTTTGATAAATGCCATATACCTATATTTTTATATTTTGTTTTTAATATTACCTATATGTATGTTTTTTTAAGGATTGTAAGAAGGCATTACCAGATATTGATAGCGTTATAAAGAAAGCAAGTTCCATTGTAACACATTTTGCGAAATCTGCAACGGCGAAAGCTACTCTGCAAGAAATGCAAATAAAACTATATCCTAATAGTGGTCCACTGAAATTACTACAACACGTTGATATACGCTGGAATTCTACTTACGATATGTTTATTAGACTTTTAGAAATAAGACTCGCTGTTGATGCTTCTACAACTATAATAAAAAATTGCCCAAAACTGACTGAAGATGATTGGATATTAGTAAACAGCTACGTAGTATCATTTGAGCCTATTAAAGATGCAACATTATTAATGAGTAAAGATACATATCCTACTGCTTCAAGTATTATTCCAATTTTGCAAATGATCATTGAAGTATTAGAATCTAATATACATAATGCGACTTCAACAGTTCGTTTTGTTTCTACACTGCTTTTGAAGACGCTTAAGGTAAAATCAAAATTAAATAATAACAAAAATGTTAGCAGGTAGATGAAAAAATTTTTTAAATAAAAGAAAGTAAAAAAACGTTAAGATTAAATTTATACTGTCTATAGAAAATGAATAAAATATTTTACTAACGTTAGTAAGAAAAAAGATAATATTATATTATTAAATAATTGAAATGTTTTTATTATAATGTATGTTATTTTAATTTTGTTTAACATTTATGAATGTTTATGTTAATGCAGATTCGAATGAATGAATATTTTAATATAGATATTTTATATATTGCCATGATTGTGAATCCACAATTTAAAAACAAAATTTTCACTGATATCGATAAACAAAATCAATGTAAACAAAAACTTAAAGAATTACTGATTGGCAAGGAACAAAATACTGTGTCTAACCGACCCACAGTTGATAATGGATCAATTACCGCACCCTCAACATCTGCTACTTTAATTGATACCAATGATCAGAGTAAGCATATTTTTACTTACACGCGTATTGTAATTTATTCAAATTAAGTAAAATTAAAAATTATTGTTTATTTAAAAATTTCTTATTAAAGCTTTATAACATACTTAGAAAAAATATTTAATAATGATTTGATACTTTGTATATAAAATAATATGCTTAATTACCGTGTTTTATTAGTCAAAAAAAAATCTTCACTTATCATTGCTTTGCAAAAAAGAATTAATATAAGAAAAACATATGAGGAGTCAATAGAAGAAGCAATCGAAGAAGAATGCGAGCGATGGTTTAATGAAACTTGTATTGATCATGACGTATCGATTGGAAAGTGGTGGAAAGATAATCAGATGCGGTTTCCTAAAATAGGGAAGGTTGCAAAGGATTATCTTGGCCTTGTTGGAACCCAAGTTCGCAGTGAACGTTTGTTTTCAACTGCGGGTAATATAGTTCATAATTCAAGAGCTAGATTATTGAACGAAAGTATAGAATCTGTTGCTTTTTTACACGAAAATTGGAGTTTACAAACATAAAATATACTTCACACAAATAATTATAATTATTTAATAAATTTGTTTTTAGTAGTAATTTTGAAGTTGTAATTACTGAATAATGTATATAGAGTTATTTATAGTTTTAAGTAAGTAGTTCTAATAATAACAGACTGCACCTATTGTTACAGTAACCCGAGAATGTCGCGCAATACGAGATTGTCGGATAATTCGACATTTGTAGGCAACCCGAAATTGTCGGGTTACCCGAGTAGTTTCGGGTAGTCCGAGTTCTTCTGGTCACCCGAGTAGTTTCGGGTAGCCCGAAATTTATCGGGTACTCGAATTTTCTCGGGTAGCCCGAAAATTTTCGGGTAACCCGAACAGGTCGGGACCCGACCCGAACCCGGTCCAAAAAACCCGACCCGGCCCGACCCGTATTTTCGGGTACCCGCACACCTCTACACATCACTAAACCATACCTGAAAATAAAAAAAATATATATTAATCAATAAGTATTCAATATTAAGAGGTAATATCATGTAAATATACTTATCTGTATTTACAAGGTGATGACGTGAACATCCAGAACGTTGTACGGTGTCAGCGTGTCCGTGGGGTTTGCCGTTGTCAGCTACTCCTTGGCACGCTGCATCTGTAATAAGAAATATGTTAATATTGTGTAATAATAATTATTTATTGGTTAGTAGGGACATATATGTAATAAGTAGGAAGTAAATAAAATATATAATATAGAATATAAAAGGAAAATAATGTATAAGTGAATAAGTATTATGGAAGAAGTAATCGAAGACTGGATATTCAATTTATGAAATTCAAAAGGGAGTTATCAACAGAATAAAAAAACAGCTGCCAATTAATTGGCACATAACTTCCTCAAATTAAAATGTTGATCCTATATGTAATATATTACTCAAATATAGTATTATTTAATTATATAAAACAAAATTTTATAATATTTCTAAAAATATTTCGTTTCTTATAAATAAATAATATTTTACGATATATCTAAAATTATTTATATTTGTTTAAAAAGTATATTTAAAATGTTAAACGAATACCTCAGCATTAGCATGTTTTTAAAAAACACTACATCTTTTCACAAACATAAAGAATATTCCTATAATTTTGTTCAATATTCAAATGTGATTTACATAAAAACAAATTATTCATATTTGCATATGTATAAATTATTGACTAAATTAAAATTGACATAGAAAGTTTTGCTTTACATTCATTTTGTTAGTTCATTTAGCTAATTAATTTTCAAAAAACAAAATCATTCAATTTTTTTTTTAAATAACAAAAAAACTAATAGATATACTTAGTCAACCCAAAAATGAATTATTCAAAAATCGAAAAATGTCATTAAAAAAAGCTACTTGGGGGATAAATAATTAAAAAAAAATTAATAAACATGTTTATAACATGTTTTTAGAGAGTCAAAAAAATGTACAATTACAAAACTTTCTCTATAAGGAAGCAAAAGGGATTTAATAGTGAATAGAGTTTAATAAGAGGAAGATGGATAATTGATTTAAATAAGTAAATAAGAAAATAATTGAAGTGTACTTAAAAATGCACTAAGATAGTGCATACTTTATAAAATGATGAACGTTTAAAACTTCACAGGGATCAGCTGCGTTGTTGACCGCGCCGAAGACCTGTGAACATAGTGGACTGCGTCACCTGGGGGGCCGTCTACTTGCGTATATGAACACATTCACAAACATAACACTCCGCGTCAGTGCCCGGGTAACGTCCCCGATGGTAAGGATCGTGCGCACGTGGTGAAACTTACTCGAAGCACATTGTTTACGTAGAGCCGCGGTGGTTCATGGGTAGAGCTCCCGACTCTCACACCGAGGGTCGTGGGTTCGATCCCAGACCAGAGTGACCAGTTGACGATTTTTTTTCCTTTTCTCTCTTACGTATATTGATGTTTATTAAGCAAGAGCAACAAGGAGAAAAAATCGCCATCTAGGTAACCCTGTCCCAGACGTGTACCTCTGAAAATTTTTTCATGTGCATTTTTCGAACACCGCGACTCAGTGGCTCGGCGTGTCACTATAATGTGACGCCAGTTCGGGTGCGCGTGCGCTTCGTGCTCTTGTCAGTGCATGAGAGGCACGGGCATCTGAACTATAGGGAACGTTAGGGACGCGAAGATGTAAAGAGGATCGCGGTGGTTCCATCGGGAGGACAGGAAACTGTAATTATTAGAATGGGGATCATTTCGCCCAGGGAACAAACCGCCTACCAATGAGAGGACGATGTGACGTTTTTCCGCCCACCAATCAGAGCCACTCTTTAGCTTTTGAAATTCATGGAGGGGGCAGCTCACTATGTCGGTAATTTGTAATTCGATATGCGTTGATTAGATGGCGTTCATTGATAATTTTTACTTCAATAAATTGTTCAATTAAAATTTCTGTTGTGCGTAGATAATATCTTTTCATAAATCGATTTAAATATTGTTATAACGTATTTCAAAAAATTACATTTAAAATTTATATTTCAAACCATATACTGAAAATTTTATTTGAAGTAATAATATGTAGTAAATATTTGAAATAAAAACTTGTTTATTTAACAAATAATTTATCGTTTGATAAAAGTAATTTGACATGTTATTTCAAGTAATTAATGAAATGTAATTATCCAACTTAGATACTTAGAAGTGAATCAAATAATGTATATAAAAATAATTTTTGTAAAAATATAGATAATAATATTTTTTTGTACATCAAGGTGCGCGGTAGCGCAACCAACGCAAGTATAATGCGCGCTAGCACCTATATTAGACATCTAACCTGCACCTGCGGTTTTTTTATTTTTGAATATTAATATATAATATGTTATTTACGTAACTTTTTATATCATACATTATTTCTTTTTTAATATTTTTTCAGTTTATTAAGTTTTCGATAAATTATTTAGTAATACTTTCAATAAAACTTCATGTAAATATCTGAGATGTCAAATTCTTTTACTCGGCTATGTATTTTTCGATATCTTTTTCGTCTCCTATATATATATGACTACTCGAAAAAGTTGAGACAGAGCTATAGGGGAAAACGAAAGAGTGAGTGAGACACGCGTGATCTAGTTATTTTTTCATTATTATCTTAAACGGTCATCTTTTATCTTACACGGTCGTCAATCATCTAATTTGCCGAGAAGCGTGCGCGTAACAGAACCTGTCAGTGACAATTATTGGTTATGTTTAATGTTGATAATTTTAATTCTTGGTTTTGGACTACAGTTTTCACAGGTATGAAAGCTTCACAGAAATGTTTATTAATTATTTGAATAAATTATTTTAGAGAAGTTAAAAATATAATTATTTGTTAATAAAATTATTTATTTAACAATTTAGATTTTGGAGCCCAGTCGTCAAACATATCAAGCAATATTGAAAGAACAAATCACTTCTGCAAAAATGTTTAGGAAAATGCCTGAAATTTTACCAATACAGAAACACATTCATTTAATTACTAGTAGTATGGTACATTTATTACTAGACAATAGTTAGATTTAGGAGGACCTAGTGTCGAAGGAACAGAAAAATTTTTATCTACCAAAAAAATCAGGAGAAATAATGATTTTTTGCTGTGTTGTAAAATGTAACACCGTAAATAATTGTTTGTTTATACATAAAAACATTTTTCGTCCAGAAAATAAGTCATTTTAAACGTTTTTGAAAAAGTATGTATGTGTGTATGTAAGTATGTAGTTAAGTTAATAGAATAACTCAGCCAATTTTGAACCCATTTGGCTCAAATTTTTATGATATCTTCTACATAAATAGAGAAGTAAACGTTGCTATTTTGGACCAAATTGGTCGAATAGATATTAAACGGTAGCACTTTTTAACATGACGCTAAAACGTTTTTATACGACATTATATATATATAAAAAAAATTAAATAATCTAAAATATAGATATAGAAAATGTTTAAAAATAAATTTTTATGTACAATTAAATACTGGCAAGTTAAACGCATTAAAGTGTCAAAATAGTGCAAAAAAAAACGTTTTTTCTACTTTATAAAGACAAATTTTAATTGTAATTAAAGTATTTTGCGCTATAATATAATATAATATAAGTATTTATTTTTATTTAATTTATTTACTATTCAAAAAACTAATCTCACGTCTTTTATTAGACAACATTTAATCACTTAGAAATGTTTACGAAACAAGTTTTAGTTGCAAATAAGATTATGAATTTTTATGAAATACTTGACGATTTTATTTTGATTTCAGTACTTTCGATTGCAGTAACTTTTTGCGAATACTGTGATTATGGTTGATCTTATTCTTAATAATTAAAGTTAAATATTAGATTTACAATGTGGTTCAAAATACTTGTCGGTTATTCCGCTTCATTTCAGTGCTTTCTATTCAAACAACTTCTTAATAACAATTTATCTACTTTTTAATACCAAATTTTAAGTTGTTAAAAATTTAAAGTTTTTTTAAGTAGAAAAAAGATAGAAGCAAGAAATGAAAATATTTATTTTTTCAGTTAACAACTATCATTATACTTGCGTATTCTCACACCTTCGTGGAAGGTGTTATTTCAAAATACTTTCTATTCTATTAAATGATAAGTTTTTTAAATACTTAGAATGAAAATGTAATTTCTGTAAGAGAATAGATTATATTAAACAGTTTCTAAAAATATATATAAAAGTTTTCACTTAAAACATCGTGAACAAATTGTTTAAGATCGCGTTACGTTTATAAAAACTTGTAATGTAGTAACTAAATAATCACAGCATGGGATTTCCTATATGGCAAGGCAGAAAGCTTTTCATTAAGATTATTAACCAACACATCAAAAAATCATTCTTTTTTCCTGATTTTTTTAGTAGGTAAAAATTTTTCTGTAAAGTGTACTACAGAAAATATGAATTAATTCATACTAAATAGTATGTAAATACTATTATATTATAATAGGTAAAACTAGTAATACCTCGACACAACTAGAATATATGATGTAATATATGACAATGCGTTAAAATGTAAAACAAAGTATAAAATACTATGTCGATCTTTTCTTTCATTTAAAAGGTCACTTATTTAAACAACAATGTAATTTTAAATTTCTAAATTTTGTTCAATATTGTAAGGTATTTTGGTGCATTTAATTTAACATAATAAATTTAATTTTGTATTAGTCGAATATGGTTAAAATAATTTCAAAACAAAAAAGTATGTCTACGAGAAATAAAGTGATCGAAGGCATAAAGTGCAATTTTACTCCATTCGTAGAGGTTAATGAAGTAGAATATTTAGATGATCAGGGTAACGAACAGAATTATTTCTGTCTTTCAATCCAATCCATTAACAAGTAGAAAGTAAAAAAATTAACTATATAGGACCCAAAATATGTAATACCTATACGCTTTTACATTCCAGGCACAATCGTTAAGTGCTTTAAAAAATAAACGACTGTAATATTTAAAAGTTACTATAAAAATAAATTTAGCGAAATGGGTAAAAAATTGACTGAATTTTTCGATTGACGTGTTTACATACATCATAGTACGTACAAGCATAAATACATTTTCAAAAACAATTAGAAGGTAAACAAAAGTTTTTTTTTGTGATAAACATTTCTTACCTTTAAGATTTGTACGTATAATCGATATTTATTTAGATAAGGTCTAAAACCGCCTTATTTGTACATTTTACGCTTTTTTAATAATTTTTTTTCATTTATAAGGAAAAATATCAATGTGAGGAAGAAATGTTTAATAGAGAAAAGTTTTCATTTAATGTGATGAACATTTCTTAGATTTCAAATTTCTACGTGAAATCAATATTTATTTAGTTAATGTCTGAAAAGTTTCTTTTATTGTACATTTTAGGCTTCTCCAACTGTTTTTTGTACTAAACTTTAAAATTATTCATCTAAGCATAAAGTGTTGTATACAAAAAAATTTCATCTTATTAAGATAAAGATTTTTTACATTTAAACTTTTACAGTGCAATTAATATTTGTCTTTATAAAGTAGAAAAAAACGTTTTTTTTGCACTATTTTGACACTTTAATGCGTTTAACTTGCCAGTATTTAATTGTACATAAAAATTTATTTTTAAACATTTTCTATATCTATATTTTAGATTATTTAATTTTTTTTATATATATATAATGTCGTATAAAAACGTTTTAGCGTCATGTTAAAAAGTGCTACCGTTTAATATCTATTCGACCAATTTGGTCCAAAATAGCAACGTTTACTTCTCTATTTATGTAGAAGATATCATAAAAATTTGAGCCAAATGGGTTCAAAATTGGCTGAGTTATTCTATTAACTTAACTACATACATACATACACACATACATACTTTTTCAAAAACGTTTAAAATGACTTATTTTCTGGACGAAAAATGTTTTTATGTATAAACAAACAATTATTTATGGTGTTACATTTTACAACACAGCAAAAAATCACTATTTTTCTCCTGATTTTTTTGGTAGATAAAAATTTTTCTGTTCCTTCGACACTAGGTCCTCCTAAATCTAACTATTGTCTAGTAATAAATGTACCATACTACTAGTAATTAAATGAATGTGTTTCTGTATTGGTAAAATTTCAGGCATTTTCCTAAACATTTTTGCAGAAGTGATTTGTTGTTTCAATATTGCTTGATATGTTTGACGACTGGGCTCCAAAATCTAAATTGTTAAATAAATAATTTTATTAACAAATAATTATATTTTTAACTTCTCTAAAATAATTTATTCAAATAATTAATAAACATTTCTGTGAAGCTTTCATACCTGTGAAAACTGTAGTCCAAAACCAAGAATTAAAATTATGAACATTAAACATAACCAATAATTGTCACTGACAGGTTCTGTTACGCGCACGCTTCTCGGCAAATTAGATGATTGACGACCGTGTAAGATAAAAGATGACCGTTTAAGATAATAATGAAAAAATAACTAGATCACGCGTGTCTCACTCACTCTTTCGTTTTCCCCTATAGCTCTGTCTCAACTTTTTCGAGTAGTCATATATATATAGGAGACGAAAAAGATATCGAAAAATACATAGCCGAGTAAAAGTATTTGACATCTCAGATATTTACATGAAGTTTTATTGAAAGTATTACTAAATAATTTATCGAAAACTTAATAAACTGAAAAAATATTAAAAAAGAAATAATGTATGATATAAAAAGTTACGTAAATAACATATTATATATTAATATTCAAAAATAAAAAAACCGCAGGTGCAGTTAGATGTCTAATATAGGTGCTAGCGTGCATTATACTTGCGTTGGTTGCGCTATTATTATCTATATTTTTACAAAAAATATTTTTATATACATTATTTGATTCACTTCTAAGTATCTAAGTTGGATAATTACATTTCATTAATTACTTGAAATAACATGTCAAATTACTTTTATCAAACGATAAATTAGTTGTTAAATAAACAAGTTTTTATTTCAAATATTTACTACATATTATTACTTCAAGTAAAATTTTCAGTATATGGTTTAAATATAAATTTTAAATGTAATTTTTTAAAATACGTTATAACAATATTTAAATCGATTTATGAAAAGATATTATCTACGCACAACAGAAATTTTAATTGAACAATTTATTGAAGTAAAAATTATCAATGAACGCCATCTAATCAACGCATATCGAATTACAAATTACCGACATAGTGAGCTGCCCCCTCCATGAATTTCAAAAGCTAAAGAATGGCTCTGATTGGTGGGCGGAAAAACGTCACATCGTCCTCTCATTGGTAGGCGGTTTGTTCCCTGGGCGAAATGATCCCCATTCAATTATTAGACTAATTACAGTGACCGCTGATATCTTCCGATGGACACACGCACCACTGTTTCAACTTCATGTGCTTTGTTTACAGACACACCGTTCACCTCCGTCGCTGATTAGCCCTGGCAGCATAAATAGAGCGACGTTAAATAACAAAAAAAAAAACATTGTTTACGTGCTGGCCCGCGCTAAGTTGACGCCATCTTGAATCTAACTAGATTCAAGCGCGCGCACACTGAATACACGCGGTCCGTGCTCATATCGGCACGGTGATTGCGTATATCGAGAATAGGGAATTCGGAACGCGTGTAGTGCGGGAACCCATGAGTATTGCAATATAATACACATGTTATTGTATAGAGAGTTTAATTTATATTCAAATAGTACAAATGACATAAATTTTAAAAATAAAATGGGCAAATAAACACATGTATAATATTTGTAAAATAAAATACATATAATAAATACAAAGGGCAAATAAATTTGTGTATATGATGGCATTAGTCACATGTTACATCCAAGCCTAGGAACAAATATATAAATCGTTTATAATTATGATTTACCTGAAATCGAAGACCAGAACACTACGAGGCCCGATCCCACAGTTTGCTTATTCGCGGGAGCGTGCCGCGCAGAGTTCAATATATTATCTATAGTAAAAATAAAATATATTTAATAACTTAATTAGGCAAATAAACATATGTATACAATGACATTAGTCACAATGTACATTTAAGCTATGGAGAAAATTTATAAATCGTTTATAATTATGATTTACCTGAAATCGAAGACCAGAACACTACGCGGCACGCTCCCGCGTTTGCTTATTCGCGGGAGCGTGCCGCGGCAGTGACCAATATATTTTCTATAGTAAAAATAAAATATATTTAATAACTTAATTAGGCAAATAAACATATGTATACAATGACATTAGTCACAATATACATTTAAGCCAAGGAAAAAATTTATATATCGTTTATAATTATGATTTACCTGAAATCGAAGAACAGAACACTACGAGGCACGCTCCCACGTTTGCTTATTCGCGGGAGCGTGCCGCGCAGTGACCAATATATTTCTATAGTAAAAATAAAATATATTTAATAACTTAATTAGGCAAATAAACATATGTATACAATGACATTAGTCACAATGTACATTTAAGCCAAGGAAAAAATTTATATATCGTTTATAATTATGATTTACCTGAAATCGAAGACCAGAACACTACGCGGCACGCTCCCGCGTTTGCTTATTCGCGGGAGCGTGCCGCGCAGTGTCCAATATATTTCTATAGTAAAAGTAAAATATATTTAATAACCTAATTAGGCAAATAATCATATGTATACAATGACATTAGTCACAATGTACATTTAAGCCAAGGAAAAAATTTAGAAATCGTTTATAATTACGATTTAGCTGAAATCAACGACCAGAGAACACTACGAGGCACGCTCCCGCGTTCGCTCATTCGCGGGAGCGTGCCGCGCGGTGTCGATTATATTTTCTACGGTCAAAAGCAAATATTTTGAGTCTGTAAAATGGACAAAAGAAGATATATTCATGTCTAAACTATTCAAAATTTAGTTCCTAGCGGTTCAAACCATATTTAGACCGTTTGCAATTGCCGATTCAATCGAAATTTCCAACCAGGACACTACGAGGCACGCTCCCGCGTTTGCTCATTCGCGGGAGCGTGCCGCGCGGTGTCGATTATAATTTCTACGGTAAAAAATAAATATTTTGAGTATCTAAAATGGGTGAAAGGAGATATATTCTTGTCTTAACCATTCAAAATTAACTTTCTAGCATTTTAAACAATTTTTAGATCGTTTGCAATTGCCGATTTAGTCGAAATTCCCAACTAGAACACTACGAGGCACGCTCCCGCGTTTGCTCATTCGTGGGAGCGTGCCGCGCGGTGTCGATTATATTTTCTATGGTAAACAATAAATATTTTTAGTAACTAAAATGGGTGAAAGGAGATATATTCTTGTCTTAACTATTCAAAATTAACTTTCTAGTATTTTAAACAATTTTTAGATCGTTTGCAATTGCCGATTTAGTCGAAATTCCCAACTAGAACACTACGAGGCACGCTCCCGCGTTTGCTCATTCGTGGGAGCGTGCCGCGCGGTGTCGATTATATTTTCTACGGTAAAAAATAAATTTATTGAGTCACTAAAATGGGTGAAAGGAGATATATTCTTGTCTTAACTATTCAAGTTTTACTTGCTAGCTGTTCAAACAATTTTTAGAACGTTTGCAATTGCCGATTCAGCCGAAATTCCCAACCAGGACACTACGCGGCACGCTCCCGCGTTTGCTCATTCGCGGGAGCGTGCCGCGCGGTGTCGATTATATTTTCTACGGTAAAAAATAAATATTTTGAGTATCTAAAATGGGTGAAAGGAGATAATATCTTGTCTTACCTATTCAAAATTTACTTTCTAGATGTTTAAACAATTTTTAGAACGTTTACAATTGCCGATTCAGTCGAAATTCCCAACAAGAACACTACGCGGCATGCTCCCGCGTTTGCTCATTCGCGGGAGCGTGCCGCGCAGTGTCGATTATATTTTCTACGGTAAAGAATAAATATTTTGAGTTACTAAAATGGGCAAAAGGAGATATATTCTTGGCTTAACTACTCAAGTTTTACTTTCTAGTATTATTAACAATTTTAGACAATTTGCAATTGCCGATTCAGTCGAAATTCCCAACCAGGACACTACGCGGCACGCTCCCGCGTTTGCTCATTCGCGGGAGCGTGCCGCGCGGTGTCGATTATATTTTCTACGGTAAAGAATAAATATTTTGAGTATCTAAAATGGGTGAAAGGAGATATATTCTTGTCTTAACTATTCAAAATTTACTTCCTAGATGTTTGAACAATTTTGAGAACGTTTACAATTGTCGATTCAGTCGAAATTCCCAACCAGGACACTACGAGGCACGATCCCGCGTTTGCTCATTCGCGGGAGCGTGCCACGCGGTGTTGATTATATTTTCTACGGTAAAAAATAAATATGTTGAGCCACTAAAATGTACGAGAGGAGATATATTCTTGTCTTACCTATTCAAAATTTACTTCCTAGATGTTTAAACAATTTTTAGAACGTTTACAATTGTCGATTCAGTCGAAATTCCCAACCAAGACACTACGAGGCACGCTCCCGCGTTTGCTCATTCGCGGGAGCGTGCCGCGCGGTGTCAATTATATTTTCTACGGTAAAAAATAAATATTTTGAGTATCTAAAATGGGTGAAAGGAGATATATTCTTGTCTTAACTATTCAAAATTAACTTTCTAGCATTTTAAACAATTTTTAGATCGTTTGCAATTGCCGATTTAGTCGAAATTCCCAACTAGAACACTACGAGGCACGCTCCCGCGTTTGCTCATTCGTGGGAGCGTGCCGCGCGGTGTCAATTCTATTTTCTATGGTAAAAAATAAATATTTTTAGTTACTAAAATTGGCAAAAGGAGATATATTCTTGTCTTACCTATTCAAGTTTTACTTTCTAGCATTTTTAACAATTTGAACACCGTTTGCAATTGCCAATTCAGTCGAAATTCCCAACTAGAACACTACGCGGCACGCTCCCGCGTTTGCTCATTCGCGGGAGCGTGCCGCGCAGTGTCGATTATATTTGCTACGGTAAAGAATAAATATTTTGAGTTACTAATATGGGCAAAAGGAGATATATTCTTGTCTTAACTATTCAAGTTTTACTTTCTAGTATTATTAACAATTTTTAGACCATTTGCAATTGCCGATTCAGTCGAAATTCCCAACCAGGACACTACGCGGCACGCTCCCGCGTTTGCTCATTCGCGGGAGCGTGCCGCGCAGTGTCGATTATATTTTCTACGGTAAAGAATAAATATTTTGAGTTACTAAAATGGGTGAAAGGAGTTATATTCTTGTCTTACCTATTCAAAATTTACTTCCTAGATGTTTAAACAATTTTTAGAACGTTTACAATTGTCGATTCAGTCGAAATTCCCAACTAGAACACTACGCGGCACGCTCCCGCGTTTGCTCATTCGCGGGAGCGTGCCGCGCAGTGTCGATTATATTTGCTACGGTAAAGAATAAATATTTTGAGTTACTAAAATGGGTGAAAGGAGTTATATTCTTGTCTTACCTATTCAAAATTTACTTCCTAGATGTTTAAACAATTTTTAGAACGTTTACAATTGTCGATTCAGTCGAAATTCCCAACCAAGACACTACGAGGCACGCTCCCGCGTTTGCTCATTCGCGGGAGCGTGCCGCGCGGTGTCAATTATATTTTCTACGGTAAAAAATAAATATTTTGAGTATCTAAAATGGGTGAAAGGAGATATATTCTTGTCTTAACTATTCAAAATTAACTTTCTAGCATTTTAAACAATTTTTAGATCGTTTGCAATTGCCGATTTAGTCGAAATTCCCAACTAGAACACTACGAGGCACGCTCCCGCGTTTGCTCATTCGTGGGAGCGTGCCGCGCGGTGTCAATTCTATTTTCTATGGTAAAAAATAAATATTTTAGTTACTAAAATGGGCAAAAGGAGATATATTCTTGTCTTACCTATTCAAGTTTTACTTTCTAGCATTTTTAACAATTTGAACACCGTTTGCAATTGCCAATTCAGTCGAAATTCCCAACTAGAACACTACGCGGCACGCTCCCGCGTTTGCTCATTCGCGGGAGCGTGCCGCGCAGTGTCGATTATATTTGCTACGGTAAAGAATAAATATTTTGAGTTACTAATATGGGCAAAAGGAGATATATTCTTGTCTTAACTATTCAAGTTTTACTTTCTAGTATTATTAACAATTTTTAGACCATTTGCAATTGCCGATTCAGTCGAAATTCCCAACCAGGACACTACGCGGCACGCTCCCGCGTTTGCTCATTCGCGGGAGCGTGCCGCGCAGTGTCGATTATATTTTCTACGGTAAAGAATAAATATTTGAGTTACTAAAATGGTGAAAGGAGTTATATTCTTGTCTTACCTATTCAAAATTTACTTCCTAGATGTTTAAACAATTTTTAGAACGTTTACAATTGTCGATTCAGTCGAAATTCCCAACTAGAACACTACGAGGCACGCTCCCGCGTTCGCTCATTCGCGGGAGCGTGCCGCGCGGTGTCGATTATATTTTCTACGGTCAAAAGCAAATATTTTGAGTCTGTAAAATGGACAAAAGAAGATATATTCATGTCTATACTATTCAAAATTTAGTTCCTAGCGGTTCAAACCCATATTAGACCGTTTGCAATTGCCGATTCAATCGAAATTTCCAACCAGGACACTACGAGGCACGCTCCCGCGTTTGCCTCATTCGCGGGAGCGTGCCGCGCGGTGTCGATTATAATTTCTACGGTAAAAAATAAATATTTTGAGTATCTAAAATGGGGAAAAGGAGATATATTCTTGTCTTAACTATTCAAAATTTTACTTCCTAGATGTTTGAACAATTTTGAGAACGTTTACAATTGTCGATTCAGTCGAAATTCCCAACCAGGACACTACGAGGCACGATCCCGCGTTTGCTCATTCGCGGGAGCGTGCCACGCGGTGTTGATTATATTTTCTACGGTAAAAAATAAATATGTTGAGCACTAAAATGTGCGAGAGGAGATATATTCTTGTCTTACCTATTCAAAATTTACTTCCTAGATGTTTAAACAATTTTTAGAACGTTTACAATTGTCGATTCAGTCGAAATTCCCAACCAAGACACTACGAGGCACGCTCCCGCGTTTGCTCATTCGCGGGAGCGTGCCGCGCGGTGTCAATATATTTTCTACGGTAAAAAATAAATATTTTGAGTATCTAAAATGGGTGAAAGGAGATATATTCTTGTCTTAACCATTCAAAATTACTTTCTAGCATTTTAAACAATTTTTAGATCGTTTGCAATTGCCGATTTAGTCGAAATTCCCAACTAGAACACTACGAGGCACGCTCCCGCGTTTGCTCATTCGTGGGAGCGTGCCGCGCGGTGTCGATTATATTTTCTATGGTAAACAATAAATATTTTTAGTAACTAAAATGGGTGAAAGGAGATATATTCTTGTCTTAACTATTCAAAATTAACTTTCTAGCATTTTAAACAATTTTTAGATCGTTTGCAATTGCCGATTTAGTCGAAATTCCCAACTAGAACACTACGAGGCACGCTCCCGCGTTTGCTCATTCGTGGGAGCGTGCCGCGCGGTGTCGATTATATTTTCTACGGTAAAAAATAAATTTATTGAGTCACTAAAATGGGTGAAAGGAGATATATTCTTGTCTTAACTATTCAAAATTTACTTCTAGATGTTTGAAACAATTTTTGAGAACGTTTACAATTGTCGATTCAGTCGAAATTCCCAACCAGGACACTACGAGGCACGATCCCGCGTTTGCTCATTCGCGGGAGCGTGCCACGCGGTGTTGATTATATTTTCTACGGTAAAAAATAATATGTTGAGTCACTAAAATGGGCGAGAGGAGATATATTCTTGTCTTAACTATTCAAAATTTACTTCCTAGATGTTTAAACAATTTTTAGAACGTTTACAATTGTCGATTCAGTCGAAATTCCCAACCAAGACACTACGAGGCACGCTCCCGCGTTTGCTCATTCGCGGGAGCGTGCCGCGCGGTGTCAATTATATTTTCTACGGTAAAAAATAAATATTTTGAGTATCTAAAATGGGTGAAAGGAGATATATTCTTGTCTTAACCATTCAAATTAACTTTCTAGCATTTTAAACAATTTTTAGATCGTTTGCAATTGCCGATTAGTCGAAATTCCCAACTAGAACACTACGAGGCACGCTCCCGCGTTTGCTCATTCGTGGGAGCGTGCCGCGCGGTGTCGATTATATTTTCTATGGTAAACAATAAATATTTTTAGTAACTAAAATGGGTGAAAGGAGATATATTCTTGTCTTAACTATTCAAAATTAACTTTCTAGCATTTTAAACAATTTTTAGATCGTTTGCAATTGCCGATTTAGTCGAAATTCCCAACTAGAACACTACGAGGCACGCTCCCGCGTTTGCTCATTCGTGGGAGCGTGCCGCGCGGTGTCGATTATATTTTCTACGGTAAAAAATAAATTATTGAGTCACTAAAATGGGTGAAAGGAGATATATTCTTGTCTTAACTATTCAAGTTTTACTTGCTAGCTGTTCAAACAATTTTTAGAACGTTTGCAATTGCCGATTCAGCCGAAATTCCCAACCAGGACACTACGCGGCACGCTCCCGCGTTTGCTCATTCGCGGGAGCGTGCCGCGCGGTGTCGATTATATTTTCTACGGTAAAAAATAAATATTTTGAGTATCTAAATGGGTGAAAGGAGATAATATCTTGTCTTACCTATTCAAAATTTACTTTCTAGATGTTTAAACAATTTTTAGAACGTTTACAATTGCCGATTCAGTCGAAATTCCCAACTAGAACACTACGCGGCATGCTCCCGCGTTTGCTCATTCGCGGGAGCGTGCCGCGCAGTGTCGATTATATTTTCTACGGTAAAGAATAAATATTTTGAGTTACTAAAATGGGCAAAAGGAGATATATTCTTGTCTTAACTACTCAAGTTTTACTTTCTAGTATTTAAACAATTTTAAGACAATTTGCAATTGCCGATTCAGTCGAAATTCCAACCAGACACTACGCGGCACGCTCCCGCGTTTGCTCATTCGCGGGAGCGTGCCGCGCGGTGTCGATTATATTTTCTACGGTAAAGAATAAATATGTTGAGTATCTAAAATGGGTGAAAGGAGATATATTCTTGTCTTAACTATTCAAAATTTACTTCCTAGATGTTTGAACAATTTTGAGAACGTTTACAATTGTCGATTCAGTCGAAATTCCCAACCAGGACACTACGAGGCACGATCCCGCGTTTGCTCATTCGCGGGAGCGTGCCACGCGGTGTTGATTATATTTTCTACGGTAAAAAATAAATATGTTGAGCCACTAAAATATGCGAGAGGAGATATATTCTTGTCTTACCTATTCAAAATTTACTTCCTAGATGTTTAAACAATTTTTAGAACGTTTACAATTGTCGATTCAGTCGAAATTCCCAACCAAGACACTACGAGGCACGCTCCCGCGTTTGCTCATTCGCGGGAGCGTGCCGCGCGGTGTCAATTATATTTTCTACGGTAAAAAATAAATATTTTGAGTATCTAAAATGGGTGAAAGGAGATATATTCTTGTCTTAACTATTCAAAATTAACTTCTAGCATTTTAAACAATTTTTAGATCGTTTGCAATTGCCGATTTAGTCGAAATTCCCAACTAGAACACTACGAGGCACGCTCCCGCGTTTGCTCATTCGTGGGAGCGTGCCGCGCGGTGTCAATTCTATTTTCTATGGTAAAAAATAAATATTTTTAGTTACTAAAATGGGCAAAAGGAGATTATTCTTGTCTTACCTATTCAAGTTTACTTTCTAGCATTTTTAACAATTTGAACATCGTTTGCAATTGCCAATTCAGTCGAAATTCCCAACTAGAACACTACGCGGCACGCTCCCGCGTTTGCTCATTCGCGGGAGCGTGCCGCGCAGTGTCGATTATATTTGCTACGGTAAAGAATAAATATTTTGAGTTACTAATATGGGCAAAAAGGAGATATATTCTTGTCTTAACTATTCAAGTTTTACTTTCTAGTATTATTAAACAATTTTTAGACCATTTGCAATTGCCGATTCAGTCGAAATTCCCAACCAGGACACTACGCGGCACGCTCCCGCGTTTGCTCATTCGCGGGAGCGTGCCGCGCAGTGTCGATTATATTTTCTACGGTAAAGAATAAATATTTTGAGTTACTAAAATGGGTGAAAGGAGTTATATTCTTGTCTTACCTATTCAAAATTTACTTCCTAGATGTTTAAACAATTTTAGAACGTTTACAATTGTCGATTCAGTCGAAATTCCAACTAGAACACTACGCGGCACGCTCCCGCGTTTGCTCATTCGCGGGAGCGTGCCGCGCAGTGTCGATTATATTGCTACGGTAAAGAATAATATTTTGAGTACTAAAATGGGTGAAAGGAGTTATATTCTTGTCTTACCTATTCAAAATTTACTTCCTAGATGTTTAAACAATTTTTAGAACGTTTACAATTGTCGATTCAGTCGAAATTCCCAACCAAGACACTACGAGGCACGCTCCCGCGTTTGCTCATTCGCGGGAGCGTGCCGCGCGGTGTCATTATATTTTTCTACGGTCAAAAATAAATATTTTGAGTATCTAAAATGGGTGAAAGGAGATATATTCTTGTCTTAACTATTCAAAATTACTTTCTAGCATTTTAAACAATTTTTAGATCGTTTGCAATTGCGATTTAGTCGAAATTCCCAACTAGAACACTACGAGGCACGCTCCCGCGTTTGCTCATTCGTGGGAGCGTGCCGCGCGGTGTCAATTCTATTTCTATGGTAAAAAATAAATATTTTTAGTTACTAAAATGGGCAAAAGGAGATATATTCTTGTCTTACCTATTCAAGTTTTACTTTCTAGCATTTTTAACAATTTGAACACCGTTGCAATTGCCAATTCAGTCGAAATTTCCCAACTAGAACACTACGCGGGCACGCTCCCGCGTTTGCTCATTCGCGGGGAGCGTGCCGCGCAGTGTCGATTATATTTGCTACGGTAAAGAATAAATATTTTGAGTTACTAATATGGGCAAAAGGAGATATATTCTTGTCTTAACTATTCAGTTTTACTTCTAGTATTATTAACAATTTTTAGACCATTTGCAATTGCCGATTCAGTCCGAAAATTCCCAACCAGGACACTACGCGGCACGCTCCCGCGTTTGCTCATTCGCGGGAGCGTGCCGCGCAGTGTCGATTATATTTTCTACGGTAAAGAATAAATATTTTGAGTTACTAAATGGGTGAAAGGAGTTATATTCTGTCTTACCTATTCAAAATTTACTTCCTAGATGTTTAAACAATTTTAGAACGTTTACAATTGTCGATTCAGTCGAAATTCCCAACTAGAACACTACGAGGCACGCTCCCGCGTTCGCTCATTCGCGGGAGCGTGCCGGCGCCGGTGGTCGATTATAGTTTATCTACGGTCAAAAGCAAATATTTTGAGTCTGTAAAATGGACAAAAGAGATATATTCATGTCTAAACTATTCAAAATTAGTTCCTAGCGGTTCAAACCATATTAGCACCGTTTGCAATTGGCCGATGGATTACCCAATCGAAATTTCGCAACCACGGAACACTACGAGGCACGCTCCCGCGTTTGCTCATTCGCGGGAGCGTGCCGCGCGGTGTCGATTAATAATTTCTACGGTAACAAATAAATATAATATGAGTATCTAAAATGGGTGAAAGGAGATATATTCTGGCTTAACTATCAAAATTTTACTTCTAGATTGTTGAACAATTTTGAGAACGTTTACAATTGTCGATTCAGTCGAAATTCCCAACCAGGACACTACGAGGCACGTCCCGCGTTTGCTCATTCGCGGGAGCGTGCCGCGCGGTGTCGATATTTTCTACGGTAAAAAATAAATATTTTGAGCCTAAAATGGCGGAGGAGATATATTCTTGTCTTACCTATTCAAAATTTACTTCCTAGATGTTTAAACAATTTTTAGAACGTTTACAATTGTCGATTCAGTCGAAATTCCCAACCAGACACTACGAGGCACGCTCCCGCGTTTGCTCATTCGCGGGAGCGTGCCGCGCGTGTCGATTATATTTTCTACGGTAAAAATAAATATTTTGAGTACTAAAATGGGTGAAAGGAGATATATTCTTGTCTTACCTATTCAAAATTACTTCCTAGATGTTTAAACAATTTTTAGAACGTTTACAATTGTCGATTCAGTCGAAATTCCCAACCAGGACACTACGAGGCACGCTCCCGCGTTTGCTCATTCGCGGGAGCGTGCCGCGCGGTGTCGATTATATTTTCTATGGTAAAAATAAATATTTTGAGTACTAAAATGGGTGAAAGGAGATATATTCTTGTCTTACCTATTCAAAATTTACTTCCTAGATGTTTAAACAATTTTTAGAACGTTTACAATTGTCGATTCAGTCGAAATTCCCAACCAGGACACTACGAGGCACGCTCCCGCGTTTGCTCATTCGCGGGAGCGTGCCGCGCGGTGTCGATATATTTTCTACGGTAAAAAATAAATTTTTGAGTCCTAAAATGGGTGAAAGGAGATATATTCTTGTCTTACCTATTCAAATTTACTTCCTAGATGTTTAAACAATTTTTAGAACGTTTCAATTGTCGATTCAGTCGAAATTCCCAACCAGGACACTACGAGGCACGCTCCCGCGTTTGCTCATTCGCGGGAGCGTGCCGCGCGTGTCGATTATATTTTCTACGGTAAAAAATATTTTGAGTTAAAATGGGTGAAAGGAGATATATTCTTGTCTTACCTATTCAAAATTTACTTCCTAGATGTTTAAACAATTTTTAGAACGTTTACAATTGTCGATTCAGTCGAAATTCCCAACCAGGACACTACGAGGCACGCTCCGCGTTTGCTCATTCGCGGGAGCGTGCCGCGCGTGTCGATTATTTCTACGGTAAAAATAAATATTTTGAGTACTAAAATGGGTGAAAGGAGATATATTCTTGTCTTACTATTCAAAATTTACTTCCTAGATGTTTAAACAATTTTTAGAACGTTTACAATTGTCGATTCAGTCGAAATTCCCAACCAGGACACTACGAGGCACGCTCCCGCGTTTGCTCATTCGCGGGAGCGTGCCGCGCAGTGTCGATTATATTTTCTATGGTAAAAAATAAATATTTTGAGTACTAAAATGGGTGAAAGGAGATATATTCTTGTCTTACCTATTCAAAATTTACTTCCTAGATGTTTAAACAATTTTTAGAACGTTTACAATTGTCGATTCAGTCGAAATTCCCAACCAGGACACTACGAGGCACGCTCCCGCGTTTGCTCATTCGCGGGAGCGTGCCGCGCGGTGTCGATATATTTTCTACGGTAAAAAATAAATTTTTGAGTCCTAAAATGGGTGAAAGGAGATATATTCTTGTCTTACCTATTCAAAATTTACTTCCTAGATGTTTAAACAATTTTTAGAACGTTTCAATTGTCGATTCAGTCGAAATTCCCAACCAGGACACTACGAGGCACGCTCCCGCGTTTGCTCATTCGCGGGAGCGTGCCGCGCGTGTCGATTATATTTTCTACGGTAAAAAATATTTTGAGTTAAAATGGGTGAAAGGAGATATATTCTTGTCTTACCTATTCAAAATTTACTTCCTAGATGTTTAAACAATTTTTAGAACGTTTACAATTGTCGATTCAGTCGAAATTCCCAACCAGGACACTACGAGGCACGCTCCGCGTTTGCTCATTCGCGGGAGCGTGCCGCGCGTGTCGATTATTTCTACGGTAAAAAATAAATATTTTGAGTACTAAAATGGGTGAAAGGAGATATATTCTTGTCTTACTATTCAAAATTTACTTCCTAGATGTTTAAACAATTTTTAGAACGTTTACAATTGTCGATTCAGTCGAAATTCCCAACCAGGACACTACGAGGCACGCTCCCGCGTTTGCTCATTCGCGGGAGCGTGCCGCGCAGTGTCGATATATTTTCTACGGTAAAAAATAATATTTGAGTCACTAAAATGTGCAAAGGAGATATATTCTTGTCTACTATTCAAAATTACTTCCTAGATGTTAAACAATTTTTAGAACGTTTACAATTGCGATTCAGTCGAAATTCCCAACCAGGACACTACGAGGCACGCTCCCGCGTTTGCTCATTCGCGGGAGCGTGCCGCGCGGTGTCGATTTATTTTCTATGGTAAAAAATAAATTTTTAGTTACTAAAATGGGAAAGGAGATATATTCTTGTCTTACCTATTCAAAATTTACTTCCTAGATTTTAACAATTTGAACGTTTACAATTGCGATTCAGTCGAAATTCCCAACCAGGACACTACGAGGCACGCTCCCGCGTTTGCTCATTCGCGGGAGCGTGCCGCGCAGTGTCGATTATATTTTCTACGGTAAAAATATTTTAGTCTAAAATGGGAAAGGAGATATATTCTTGTCTTACCTATTCAAGTTTTACTTCCTAGATGTTTAACAATTTTTAGAACGTTGCAATTGCGATTCAGTCGAAATTCCCAACCAGGACACTACGAGGCACGCTCCCGCGTTTGCTCATTCGCGGGAGCGTGCCGCGCAGTGTCGATATATTTCTACGGTAAAAATAAATATTTTGAGTTACTAAAATGGGTGAAAGGAGTATATTCTTGTCTTACCTATTCAAAATTTACTTCCTAGATGTTTAAACAATTTTTAGAACGTTTACAATTGTCGATTCAGTCGAAATTCCCAACCAGGAACACGACGCGGCACGCTCCCGCGTTTGCTCATTCGCGGGAGCGTGCCGCGCAGTGTCGATATATTTCTACGGTAAAAAATAAATATTTTGAGTCTAAATGGGTGAAAGGAGTATATTCTTGTCTTACCTATTCAAAATTTACTTCCTAGATGTTTAAACAATTTTTAGAACGTTTACAATTGTCGATTCAGTCGAAATTCCCAACCAGACACTACGAGGCACGCTCCCGCGTTTGCTCATTCGCGGGAGCGTGCCGCGCGGTGTCGATATATTTTCTATAAAATAAATATTTTGAGTACTAAAATGGGTGAAAGGAGATATATTCTTGTCTTACTATTCAAAATTTACTTCCTAGATGTTTAAACAATTTTTAGAACGTTTACAATTGTCGATTCAGTCGAAATTCCCAACCAGGACACTACGAGGCACGCTCCCGCGTTTGCTCATTCGCGGGAGCGTGCCGCGCGTGTTGATTATTTTTCTACGGTAAAAAATAAATTGTTGAGCCACTAAAATGTGCGAGAGGAGATATATTCTTGTCTTACCTATTCAAAATTTACTTCCTAGATGTTTAAACAATTTTTAGAACGTTTACAATTGTCGATTCAGTCGAAATTCCCAACCAGGACACTACGAGGCACGCTCCCGCGTTTGCTCATTCGCGGGAGCGTGCCGCGCGGTGTCATTATATTTTCTATCGGTAAAAAATAAATATTTTGAGTACTAAAATGGGTGAAAGGAGATATATTCTTGTCTTAACCTATTCAAAATTTACTTCCTAGATGTTTAAACAATTTTTAGAACGTTTACAATTGCGATTCAGTCGAAATTCCCAACCAGACACTACGAGGCACGCTCCCGCGTTTGCTCATTCGCGGGAGCGTGCCGCGCAGGTGTCGATTTATTTTCTATGGTAAAAAATAAATATTTTGAGTCACTAAAATGGGTGAAAGGAGATATATTCTTGTCTTACCTATTCAAAATTTCTATGTTTTATATTATTAATACATTAATTTATGGTTGAGTTATCGCCATTATCAACGTATAAATT
>JANSJX010000163.1:0-61982 GCA_026168455.1 Theocolax elegans
TTATTTAAAAACAATAAAAAAGAGAAATTTCTGTTTTATTAGATACGAAGAAATTAATTTTGCACAAACGAATATAAATATTATTGTTTATTTATTGTTTATTTATTGTTTATTTATTATTTTTCAACTGAAATACTTGACGAATCGATTTTGATTTCAGTTCTTTCTAGTGCGATAATATTTTAAAAGTAAAATATCAATTGAAAAAGTGTGATTGGATCTACACCATAATTGCATAAGTTTTACACCTTCTTAGAAGGTGTTCCTTATTATATTTAATTGTTCGATTATGTATTACATAAGATTGCAGGTTATAATAAAATAAACAAAAATAGTAAGCCAAATAATGTAGGGTACTTTACTGACAAAATGCATTATTTTTCATCTGAAATACTTGCCAATTTTATTTTGATTTCAGTAGTTTCAATTGCAGAAACTTTTTATGGAGCTTAATATTATACACACACCAATATATATATGTACACGCATAGACGCAAGCACGCTCGCACCATTGCGCTAAATCTAGGGAGCAGGTAAGATAATGAGTCTGTCTTGTTTGTTGAATCTCGGCAGCGCTAAGATACTTTTGCGCTCGCCGGTTGCTAAAGGGACTTTAGGTTCTATTTTTAGGGCGAAAAAACACGAAATTCGTGCGTGTTAAAAAAAATTTTATTTCTAGACATTCTGATATAAGATTTTCTGCTGGCAGAATCCCTTGTCAAAATTTTGGCCAGATTTAAAGCAAAAATGATAAGACCAATGTAAACAAAAAAACACTGAAATTTAAGAAAAAAATTTGTCCTCGAATTTTTTCAGAATTTTATCGTTAATATAATGTATACTCAAAAAATTTAATGTACACATAAAATATGAAGAAAAGCGAAGAGAATAGTTGCACTTTAAACCAGTAATTTTTGGATCACCGTCAATGTTCCCATCCGTCAATGCTCCCGCGAATCAGAGAGCGCGATTGTTTAACTGCTCCCACCAATCATGTCAAACATTAGGAGATACGTTTTCATAGAGGGGATAATAATAATTATTGGTAATGCTTCGTCGATAATATAGTTTACATATTTTTCATCTGAATTTACGTAAATAGATGTCACTAGAGTCATGCATTACTGTTATTAGAATGAAAATAAATAGTCAATTTAGGAAACAAAATGGAAAGTGTTGAGATTAATAGTTTCAGAGAAAAAAAATTCATATATATATGGGCTATTTCACGTCAAATGGTATGATGAAAATTTTAAATCGCACCAAATTTTGAAAACAGCTGTAAATATCTTCCAGAAAATAGAAAAAAAATTTTAGGTGTTAAAAATAATTTACCTAATAGTTATTCCACCATAAAAAATGGAAATTTTTCAATTTTTTAGAAAAATTGCTATTTTTAAAGCCATTTATCTCAAAATCTATTGATTTTTTTGAAAAACATTTCACACAACTTTTGTTCAAAACAATCTTTAGAACTAATCTACCTAGGTAACAATTCGTAATTTTAAAATCTCGAAGCGATAGGACACCCGGAAATATTGATTATCAAAAAAAGGCAGTTACGACTTTTACTTCCTCTAAATGATCAAGTTTGGTCATCTTCCCGGCACAATCGGCAACGTATAGATACATTGCCGCGCACCAGTCCGAAGACCTCACTAAATCATTCAATCGGTAGTAGCGACGGGCGGTGTGTACAAAGGGCAGGGACGTAATTAATTATAATTATCGATTACATTTGAAAAAAGAAATACTACAATCCCACTAAAAATGAGTTTTACGTAATTGTACATTCTTTTTTTTTTTTCTGTGAAGTATATCCATTTCTGATAAAATCAAAACACTATAAATATATTAAACGTGTTTATATCTTCCTCGCTTTCTAACAATAATAATAATAATAATAATAATAATACTCCGCGCGGGGTGTCCTGTCCCCGTATGCGGCGCGATTTTGGGGGAGGCCACCAAGCGCTTCGTTCTACGAACACATCA
The DNA here is from genome assembly GCA_026168455.1 of Theocolax elegans. Taxonomy (NCBI): domain Eukaryota; kingdom Metazoa; phylum Arthropoda; class Insecta; order Hymenoptera; family Cerocephalidae; genus Theocolax; species Theocolax elegans. The sequence goes on from JANSJX010000163.1 coordinate 1,996, forward strand.
GAGGTGGGGCCCTCGTCAGAAAACCCCCAACAACAGCCGTCGTTACAGATGTTGAGTGTTGCATCCGCAAACAGGTTACGAAGCGGCAGCGTTACCAGCCTTGGTAGTGCCATCAGTGGCATCTCTGCCTATAGTAAGGAATCTCAAGAGGAGATAGAAATATTCCGTACGGAATACGAGAAGGTAGAGAAGGCGCAAGAGGAGATTGACTCCACCTACGACATCCTAAAGAGCGAACTGCAGGCTATGTTGGCTGCTTGTGCAAAGCAGCCTAACATATCCATGGTCCTGAAGACAGGGCTGAAGACCGTAGATATTCTTGTACAAGAGTTCTACGGGAAAACCAAAAAGATGTTTTCGGCCGTCGACGATTATAAGTGCCAAGTCGAGGATTATCGAGTTGGTCACGAGAATCGCCGACGGCCTAAGAGAAGAGGCATAATAGCTAAAGCCGTCATTACGGCTACAGCTAGAATGCAGGCTCAAAAGAGAAGTAGAGAGAGCCCCCAAAGCCCCCCCGAGGTCTCTAAGAGCCGCAAGAAGAAGAAGCCTCGAAAGGAGGTACCACCACGTGGAATGGACAAGGAGCAATCCAAGTCCGCGTCAGTGGCGGGAAAAAAGCCGACAGTCAAGTCGGGTCAGGCGCCTCTTGATAGGAGAAAGCGCCAGATGGCGCCGGTATCCACCCTGGTGGTCACTGTCGCGAAGGACCGTACGTTTGCTGAAGTCTTGGGGAAGCTCCGAAAGGAAGTCAACCCGGACGACAGCGGCGCCCAGGTTCTGAGCGTACGGCCGACAGGGCGGGGAGATGTCCTGCTCCGGCTGGGCAAGAAGACGGACGCAACAGCATTCGCGGAGAAAGTCCGTACGGCTACTAAAGGTATGGGAGAAGTTAGGATCCGAGATCGAAGGGTGACCCTGGAGATCAGAGACCTGGACGCTCTCACAACGAGGTACGAAGAGGTAGCGGCCCTAGATAAAGTTCTCGCGTCTCCGCCTGAGAGCCGAGAGGTGAAGCTTTTGGGTCCCAACCGCAATCAACAAAAGACAGCCATCGTGAAGCTAGATCACGAGACCGCTGACAAGCAAAAGTCGATGCGACATCTTTGTGTCGGCTTTGTAAGCTGTCGCGTTCGGGATCAAGTTTTGGTCGAGAGGTGCTATCGGTGCCTAGACTTCGGCCACACGAAACGGAATTGTAAGGGAGTGGACAGGTCCTCGTCATACTACAAGTGCGGCGAGCCTGGACACAACCTTAAGAATTGTAAAAGTGCTCCCCAATGTTTCCTTTGTCCTTCAAATGGTGCTCAGGGAGTATCTCACATGGCGGGGTCCGGAGTCTGTGCCATCTTTCGGCGCGCGCTCGAAACCGCAAGGAAGGCCGTTTCACGATAAGTGGCAGTCTCAACGTGGGAGGATAGAATAAGGAACGAATGACGCATGTCACAGACACGCCTCCCAGCTTGAAGTAATGTGAAAAACAGTTCCGGGCTGGGCAGGTGAAAGCGTTGGGTTTGGAGTTTTACCCGGTAAGAATCCGGCACTGGCGACGAGTGCGGACCCTCGTCGTCGTCTTATGTAAGATTTCTCCAGTTTCCCACCAAAAAAAAAAATAAAATAAAAATAATAATAATAATAATAACAATAATAGTTGCATCTTATTCTTAAGAATGCACAATACTGTGAATACCAAATGTTACAACAGTAGACGACAGGTCTTCTCTTTTAAATCACCAATACTAAATGAGCGGATCTGGGTTTCCGCCCAAATAGATATAATATTGTTAGTATATTAATTAATTTATTTAAATTATATTAATGTAAATAACATTTAAAAAAATTATTTTATTTAGTGACAGCATTTTGTATTTAAAAATTGATGTATTCAGTGTTGCCAACTGAAGGAAATTTTGTTCGGACTTTCTAAGTTTGGCAACATTAGTTTCACTTTACATCTTGCTCTTGCTTGCTATTCTTGTTCATTCCTGCAAGCGCCGCCACACTATTACGAAGACCGCTTAACGATATTTTTAATGAGAATGGCAGGATCGTCGAGTAAGTAAATAATTCTATTGTATTTTTTTTTATGTTTTATAATTGTGTAATTGTATATAAAGTAATTTGTTTTTATTTACGAAAAATGAAAAATATTCTTAAAAAGATGTACAATTATACAATTCTAAGAATGAAGGGGAGGTAGCGCATTCTGCTATTCAAAACTCCGCTATTCAAAACTCTGTAAAAAATTAAGATTTTATAATTTCATTTTATAGGGCACACAAGGCGAAGCTGCCCAACAACCAGCGGAACTGAGTTTTCACCCTTGCCTCCTGCTGGTAGCAAGCAAACCGCGGCCAGGAGCAACAACCTTCAGCTCCGGTTCAAACTATACTGCAGCAGCAGCAACCTACAACTTCTGTCGACGTACACCAGCTGCCTGCAGCAGCTTCGGTTGCAGTGCAGCAGCTACCTGCAGCAGCTCCGGTTACAGTGCAGCAGCTACCTGCAGCAGCTCCGGTTCCAGTGCAGCAGCTACCTGCAGCAGTTCCCTGGAGCAGTAGCAGCAACCAGGTGCAAAAGTATGTATTTGCATTTTAATTTTTAATTTATGGTTCAATTAATTAATGTCAAAACGGTCAAATTATTTTTCTATTTTTATAATTGTTATTGAATGATAAATTCAATATGTGATTCTATTTTTTTAACATAGTTTTAAAAAGTTATGTTTTTTTAATCTTCAAAACGTAAAGTATTTATTGTTTTTTTCTGAAGGGTTAAAATTGATCATTAAGCATTGAACACTTATTAGTTATATTTAAAGGCAACAGATGAATGTAAACTGAAACATAGACATGATGCGAGCAAGAATCTTAAGTACGTAGTCAAAAGATTTAGATAACATCCATATATTATTAATGTCATTTAAAAAGTAGAAAAGTTTAGTAAAACAATTTAATAAATTTTGTGAGATAAACTATAATTATGTTATAAAACTTGACTCACTTAAACCTTGAATATATAATTCTAATTAATTTTATAGTTAGATTAAAGTGTACATGACAGTAACTTAGATTTTATTTTTAAATTATGGTACGTGCGTCTCCTGCTTAAAAACAAACTACATCTTCTGCTGTTCCAAATCTTACCAAATTGTACAGGCATATTAAAATACATTCTAGGGGAACAGTAACAAAGTCTTACGTCTATAGGAAGGGACTAAGTTGAGAAATAATCACTTACCAATTTTGTAAATGAAAATTTTGCTGAATATTTTGAAACCAACGCATTGCTCACATATAAAACTTGGTACATGATCCCTCAGTGTGTACTTTAATACATTTGCACAGTTTAATAATATTTGTAAAAGCAGAAGCTGTATTTTGTTCAAAAACCATTGGCATCAAAACTATAATTTCAAGGTAAAATATATCTCATGTCCGTGTAATAGTACATTACATTACTAGGGACTAAAGTTGATCATTCGTCTCGTCGGAGCGTTTGCCGTGGTTCGCAGTGGTGAATTCCACTGATGTATTTAATTGGTCCACAGGTTCAGAAAAATCTTAATACGTGAATTCCAATTGATCAATTTCATTTATTTGATTTTGACCATTGTTTAAACAAATTTGTTTGCTTGTGGATGCTGTAGCATGCGAATTGTCAGTCTTGTTTTCATGAGTGATACCTAAAAATATTAATAAATTAATTTTTAATTAAAAATTAAATTAAAAAAATAAGATAAAATAAGTTTACCTTGATATATTAAATCTTTTATAGCACTGTGTGACCTAAATCCGCACTTAAGTCACGATTATCTGTGACTTAAATAGTTCATTATTACACTGTAAACAAATGAATTTTTGTTACTCTAACCTTAAAATATTAATAATAAAATATTGATTTTTAAGTATAATTAATAGTAAAAGTTTGTTTTACTTAAATTCAGATAAGTCATCCTGTATAAATTTGTAAATATTTCATTGAAAAATAAAATAATTTTTTTCATAAATAAATTATAAAAAACATAATATCATTTATTTAATAATAAAATATTACAATTAAATAATAAGGTGTTAAACATTATTTATTTTATCAACATTTTTACCAAAAAACATTATTTTAAACTATAATTACAATATGATAAACATTTTTTTTCTTAACAATAAAAATAATAAAACGTTAATCTCAATCTTCTGTCTGCATGTCCTTATCTACAGTATTAGAAGTATGAAATGTAAAAGAACCAGCAGAGCTATTAATTGTTACATTGCAGTTTTTAAGAACAAAAATATTAACCTTTGCATCTGCTGAAGGTTGTCGATATAAACCGACATCTGGATGATAAAAAACGTTAGCTTTTGAGTAGGTTCAAATGAATTTTCAACAAAATCTACTGTAGATTCCTCACTACTTGATGAACTTGAAATTTTAGTTTTCGAACCGCAAAAATTATCTTCAAACTTGGTTCTTTTATGTAATCTAGGTGCTGCAAAATTCGAATCTGCAGAATTTAGATTTTTGCGATTTGATGTTCGAAAAAGATTAGCTTCTTGAATTCCCTTTGATGTGGATGGATCCGCACTCTCATTACTCGTTGACGGTTTATTGAAACCAACTGCTTTTTTTAACTCGATATCAGTAGAAATCTGTTCGCATATTTTTTTTTATTATTTAAAGAATCAGCTATGTAGTTGGAGGCAACTGACGCTGACTTCCATCCTCCATGTCGCTGAAGTGTTATCAAATCTGCACCAGCATCCACTAAAAGAGTAGCAGAAGTTCTGCGGAAACTGTGTCCAGTAAACTCATTTGCATCCGGCAAATTTAAAAAGGAAGCTATATCTCTTGGCAATATAGCAAATTTATTGATGCCAATAGGCTGTGCTATGCATTTTCCTTTTGAATATCTTAAAAAAGATCTGTCGTTTGAACAGCCTTGTGGTCTGGCCTCCATGTATTTTAGACAAAACTTAACTAATGCATTTGTAACTGTAAAAGACCGAGGCACATAGTTTTTCATATTCGATATTTGAAATAAAAGTACGTTACCTTCAACCTTTTTCACATCAGTAACTTTTAAATTTGCAAATTCTCCTCTTCTTAACGCTCCAGCAATGCCAATAATACGTACAGCCTGTAAAAAAACCAGGAATCCACATTATATTAAAGTTTTATACTGTCAAAATGACGATTTAAGTATAAATTATGTTATATTTTTTTAAATAGTTTGAAAAATTAATTTTTTTTAATTCAATATGATCGCAGCACCCAAAGGAATAATTAGACATATTGTTTGACTTTTTTATAGGTATTTAATTAATTTTTTAGTGGTTTTAAAGTTTAAGTCTGAGCGTACGTTCGTACGTCCGTACAGGCAGACTTTTTATTTTTTAACTCTTCTTATATCTCTCTTGGATTTTCGAAAAAATGAATTTTATTTAAAGAAAGTGATCGCGGAACCACACGAATTAATTAGTAATAGTGTTTAACTTTTTTATAGGTGTTTAAATACTTTTTTAAATGGTTTAACCTCGATTAGATAAAACGATTATTTATTTGTTTATCTCGATCAGTTATAACTGAAGGTAACATGAAGGACTGGACATCATCAACAGGAAGGGAATATTTCTTTTTAATTTCGTAATGTTTGTTCCAGTAGATGATGCCGCGATGATCTGGAGGTAACATAAGGGGCCTGGATATCATCTACAGGAAGAAATTAATTTTTTTTTAAATTTCGTAATGTGCGTTCCAGTAGATAATAATAAAAATAATAATAAATAGTAATAAAATAATATAAATAACATAAATACCATAAATACTATAAATACCATAATACATAATAACATAAACTATTTAATATGATCAATATTTAATTATTGGGTTGAGTTTTTATATAAATTAGTTATATATATAGACAAAAATTATTAAAATATTTATACTATATTTTTTTATTTTATAAAATTTATAAAATAAAGTTTTACAATATTTAATATGTAATGTTATAATCAATCTTACGTAAATAGCAAATTTTAATATCAAAATAACAAAAGTTCTTACATCATATATAGTGAAATGTACACTCACCACCACATGCTTTTGCCCACCCTACGCAAAAATCACTAAAGATTAAAAGTTTTATTACTCAGGAGCAAAACATCGTAGCTCAAAAAATCCAACGCCATTCGAAAGAGCAGGTGAAAACCTTTAAAAAATGCTACTGTACAAGTAAAAAAGTTTAAATTTGAGTTTTTTATAAGTATTAAAAAGAGATGAAAAATTGCTAAAAATCATGCCTCTTTTTGATCCGCTGCAGATTTAGTTCCCTTATTCGTAGCTTAAAAAAACCAACGGGGTTTGAAAGGTAATTGTTTTAGCTTTAAAATGAGGGGTCGGACGTTTTTTTAACCCACTTTTTACCGATGTTAGCGCATTTTTTGTGAAAAACACGCTTTTTTTGGAAATGGGAATATTTCAAAGAAAAAGAGAGATAGAGAAAAACTTCAAAGAGAAAAAAGATGCTATTTTACTCACAGAATATAGATCTGCAGGTTAAAACGAGATTTGGACAAAAAAATTTTTTTTCAATTTTTTAGCATATCAAAAACTAAAAAAACCTTTAATTAAGTTGTAGACAATGTAGCATTCTTTAACTTAATGTTATTCTATTATTTTTAAATTAAATTTTCTAAATTTAAAAAAATAAAAAAGTGATTTTTTATATTTAATGAATTTAAGTAATATTAAATTTTAAGTTATCTAAATTTATACTTTGTATTAGTTCATGTACATAATAAATAAATTGTAATCAACGATAATATAAGGTTGCGTAAATTAAATTTGAGTAGATCCATGTATAGTTATTTTTTTAAAATTGGTCTTGAAAAAATGCATAATTTAAGCGTAAATTTAATTTAAAAATAATAGAATAACATTAAGTTTAAGAATGCTATATTGTCTACAACTTAATTAAAGGTTTTTTTAGTTTTTGATATGCTAAAAAATTGAAAAAAAATTTTTTGTCCAAATCTCGTTTTAACCTGCAGATCTATATTCTGTGAGTAAAATAGCATCTTTTTTCTCTTTGAAGTTTTTCTCTATCTCTATTTTTCTTTCAAATATTCCCATTTCCAAAAAAAGCGTGTTTTTTCACAAAAAATGCGCTAACATCGGTAAAAAGTGGGTTAAAAAAACGTCCGACCCCTCATTTTAAAGCTAAAACAATTACCTTTCAAACCCCGTTGGTTTTTTTAAGCTACGAATAAGGGAACTAAATCTGCAGCGGATCAAAAAGAGGCATGATTTTTAGCAATTTTTCATCTCTTTTTAATACTTATAAAAAACTCAAATTTAAACTTTTTTACTTGTACAGTAGCATTTTTTAAAGGTTTTCACCTGCTCTTTCGAATGGCGTTGGATTTTTTGAGCTACGATGTTTTGCTCCTGAGTAATAAAACTTTTAATTTTTAGTGATTTTTGCGTAGGGTGGGCAAAAGCATGTGGTGGTGAGTGTAGATACTACATATATTAAAATTTGTATAATAAGTATTGTAGAAATATTTTATATACGCGTATACGTTCATTTCTTTTTCAGTATTCAATTGTTTTGAGACGACTTTTAATTTAAGGCTATTCTAATTACTCCATTCGTCCAATAGGTGGCGTGTATAAAATTTTTCCAGATCTTCTCGCAAATGCTCAAAAATGTGTCAATTATATATAAGAAACAACAAGATATTTAGTTATAATACGAAAATGTATCTTCCGTTCAGCGTATTGCTATGATAGTGATTGAAATAATATTTAAGTTTGTGACTAATAAGTGTAATGAATAAATATATGCGAGTGAATAAAAATTACGATCAACTTCGTAAGAATAGTATATAATTAAATCTCCAAATATTAAATGTTTCTGTAGTACTTAATTGACAAAAGGAATTCCCCCAATATATACATTCTATTTCGAATTAATTAAAAACAAAATATAATTCATTTTTACTTCCTTAAATTCGCATTTAAAATACCAGATTGAATATTAAAATTTGCTGACTTATATAATAAAAATTACTATATTGAATATCAAAAATTACGATATTGGATATTAAAAGATATTATATCTAACTTTTACTATATAACATAGCAAAAATTATTATATTGCTGAGATGTCACACTTTTCCTATACAATATAGTAATTTGTAATATAGATCATTTTAATATTTATTATAATATTTTTCTGAGTGTATAAAAAGTGCTATTACCAAATTACCAATAACACACAAATTAATAAGTACTGCTAAATAAATAAAACAATTATTTGCAAAGGATGTATACATATCACATGACAATAAAAAATCAATAATAATTCCTTTATGAAAAGTGCGATTGCAATAATAATTAAACTCTATTTCATACAAAAATAATTATTTTTATAGATAATTTCTATTTTTTTAATATTATCATTTTAATTCATCGTATAATAATAAATTCATTAATTATTATACATATGATAATAAATCTATATGGGTACAATTTAATAAATAATATTTGAAAGTAGTTAAATAATAAAATATTTTTTAGTTTAATTTAATACTAGCCAAGATGCTCGTTTCGCTCGCAGTTAAATAGTATTGTTAACATAATAATTCTTTACTATCAAATTACATGTAATGTAATAATCAAAAAATTACTTTTTAAAAACTATTTAGTAAAATAATTTATAGTACTAGTAATTAAATAAATATTACAATTATATAATTTGTTGGGATAAATCCGTAATAGTTAATAGAAGAATGATCATTTTTACTATTTATATCATTAACAATTTTGTTACTCCCAATAATTAATTCTAATATTATTATTTACATTAATACCTGATAAACTTTATATAATTCATAATAGATCGATTCATATTAATAAATTATTAATTATAACATTCCAATTTTGAATTTAAAATATCACATGTACTAGGATGACAAATATTAGAAGTTCAAATAGAAATAACGATTTGTTTTTACAATTTTTGATATATTGTTTTGTTATATTATTTTTGATATATTGTTTACTTATATATATTGTGACGTGGTATTCGCGTACCCGATTAAATTAATTAATTAACGTAATTAATAAAAACCGTTGGGCCGTGTTGCCCAATACCGCGCACACAATTAATTTATTTATTCGCGAACTGCGGGCTGTCGCCAGGAACACGAGTTCGCTGGGACGATCGGTATGGAGGATTCGGGCAATCCTCCTTGCCTCGACACGATATAGAATTAAAGGATGTCGGCGGGAGCGGGGAAAATACAATAAGCACACACAATTAAAATAAAAATGAATAAAACATTTATTAATTTAATTTATTAACAATTGGCCATCCAAGCCGTGTGCCGCGACAATGTTCTTTCGCGCGGGTGGGAGAATCGGGAGCCAACCGGATCGAGATCCTTGCCTGCGGTTGACTCCTTCTTGATCTCCGCTATTCGGGTACCGGCGTACCCGAACACACTCCCGATGTACACACTCTCATACACTCGGGGGAAAGGGGGGAACGCACGGTAATATAAGCACAACTTACCGGGGTGCGCCCCGTGGATGGCCCAGCCGATCCGTGTCCCTTTGTCCTTCTGGGCAACGGAGGACGACGTCGGCTGCGGTGGTGGAAGGCGGCCCTGTGCCGCGGCGAGTGCCTCGCGACCCGCGTCCGCACTCACACCAACACTTCCCGTCCTTGTTCACACTCACCCAAATCACTCGCGGCTCACTCACGAGGATGTCTGGGTAACCGATGGCTTTTGCGCCTCACGCGCCTTGTTAGCCAGAAAAACTCTCGATCGGTCCGGATATAGTTTGTCCGCCTCGAGCGGCGGATCGGGACATACTGATTAGGCAATCGCCTAATTTTCGAAAAAGGGATGAGAGTGGGGAACACACACACACTCTCGCGCTCTCATCTCTACGTACTATTGCGCGCGTAATTGTACACTTGATTCTGTAAACAAATGTCGTCGGTTGGCCTTGACATACCAAAGGCTCCGACGACTTACATTTAATAGGATTTTAAATATTCTATTCGTCGTGAATAGATTGTGTGACGATTTCCGTCACAATATATATATATATATATATATATATATATATATATATATCCCCATTAAAAAATCTCACTGGAGATCTCAGATCATATCCCAGGTAAGATGTCATACCAAAAACTCATTTCAGCAATTTTTCGTTCATTACACGTTTTAAACCTTCTTATGTCGATTGATAACTTGTTTAAGTGGGTATCATACTCAATTACAAATACAAATTTCGCACCAGAAAATAGCAGACGAAAAAACAACTAATTTACTTATAACAATTAATAAAAATAAATTTACGCAAAAACAGGAGTTAGTTGCCCTCCGTTATGTAATTATCTATCATTTTACAAAGCTTCAAGTTACTATAACAACATGTCACCGAGAAAACCTTGAACAATGCAATATTCTTATAATTTCTTGTATGAAAAATAAAATTCAACTCTTCAGACATTTTCGAAATTTCAATGAAAACAGCTTCAGCCCGGATTTGAACCGGGACCTAGCTCTTACTCTCGCACTCTATTACTCTAACTTTCGTTTTCTCTCTATCTCTCATTCTCTCTATCTCTCATTCTCTCTATCTCTCATTCTCTCTATCTCTCATTCTCTCTACCTCTCATTCTCTCTACCTCTCATTCTCTCTACCTCTCATTCTCTCTACCTCTCATTCTCTCTACCTCTCATTCTCTCTACCTCTCATTCTCTCTATCTCTCATTCTCTCCATCTCTCATTCTCTCCATCTCTCATTCTCTCTCATTCTCTCTCTCTCCCTCACACAGACTCTCATTCTCTCTATCTCTCATTCCCTCTATCTCTCATTCTCTCTCATTCTCTCTCTCTCCCTCACACAGACTCTCATTCTTACTCATTCTCACTCTCGCACTCCTTCACTCTCCCTCATTCTTACTCGCTCTGTACCTCTCGTTCTCTGTCTCTATCACTCATACTCTCTCTCTCTCTCTACTACTCTCTCTCTATTATTTATACCTCGAAGAAACCTACTGATAACTGTTGTGTCAGATCATTTCGTGTCATCGATCGTAAATACCAGGAAACTCTAAACGAGAAACCGACTTCTCTATCAAATCGTTCTCAGTGTTTCGACAAATCACGCAATATCGATAGTCATCTGAATCTGAATACTATCAATAATAGTCATTTACAAGCATTAGATATGTCTTTCAATGGCAATAATTCTTTTTCTAATGGGCATGCTCCTCGGTTTTGTCATGAGACTACCTCTTCTCTACCTCAAACTTCATCTCAGGGTATACCAGCTGATTGGTCAAATATGTCTGATTCTGATAAAATGACCATGATTTTTACTAAAATGTCTCAGAATCATAGTGAGATAACAAATCAGCTTGACTCAATGAAATCTCTCCTGGGTGAAAATGCGTCTCGTATGGACAGGATAGAGGCTCAATTGGAAGAAATGAAGAATACATGCTCCGTTCCCCTTGGGTCTGAATTAAAAGTATCTGGGATTCCAACAAACTGTACTATGCCTCCAAGAGATTTGATTGTTTCTATTTTAAACTGTTTAAAATTGTCGTGTTTTGAAAGCGATATTATTGAGGTTCGCAAATTTCAACCAAAGCATCAGGAACTACATAAATCTACGTTGTCTCATCCGAATGTGTCAAAATTCGTTTCTTACATTGTAAAATTTAAATCTTACGATATCAAGGAACATGTCTTAAAGGTGAAACGTGAATATGGGGAAATTACATATCTGAGTCTTATCTCTACTCAATCCACTTCTGATAATAGTTCGGTAATTAGATTATATGATATGCTACCCCCAGCTTTATACAGATTGCTTGTGCAAACTAAAATCAAGGCTCGTGAACTTAACTATAAACATGTTTGGTCTAGAAATGGTTTAATATACGTTCGTCGCAGTGATCATACTGATGCTATAATTATCTCTACTCAATTTGATTTAAATAAATTACAGTGACTACAGAAGGTGCAGACAGATTATAAGCCTGACAATGGTTCAATTATACTTCCTTCATCTGATCCCTATTTAAGAGTCGCTCAAATTAATGTTAATTCTTTAAAGGAACATTTTAATGATATTCAAGATTTCCTTGTGAGGGAATCTATTGATATTTTATCCTTGTCCGAGACATGGCTTACACCAACACAGCCTACCTCTCTATTTAATATCAAAAATTATGTATTAATCAGAAATGATAGAAATATTAGATCGGCAGGAGGAAAGAGAGCTTTTGTACAGGGAGGAGGTGTGGCTTGCTATGTTCGCAATACTATTTCTTTTAAGTCTCTTTCTAAATCTGTGAACGAAGATATTAATGTTAATGAATTTTTGTGTCTCGAATTATCTCCTTGCTGTAATCAAAAAATTTTATTTTTGTCAGTTTACCGTCGTCCCAAAGGTCAAGTTTTGTCTGGAGTATTCCAAGTACTTGGTGATCTTATTCATCTGTATCACGATATTATCTTAGCTGGTGACTTGAACTCTGATTTGTTAACTTATAACTACTATGGTAATCATCTCAATAGCTTGATTGGTGATTTTAATCTGCATCTTATTCCTTATGGTCCAACTCATCATCGTGATAAGTCGAATACCTGGTTGGATGTAATCATTGTGGATTCCGAGGATAAAGTAAAAGGTTATTATAAATCTCCAACCCCTTTCATCAACTGTCATGATTATTTGATATTGGACTACGGACTGGAACAGCCTATCAAGCCTCACTTTTCATTATCATCTCGTAACTTCTCCGGTTTCAATCCACAACTATTTTCAACAGAGCTGCAATCTTACCTTAATAATAATACTCTTTTTCAAAATCTTAATGATTCTCTCGATATCAATGCTAAGTTGATTATCTTCAGAGATATGGCAGTAAATTTACTTGATGAACATGCACCCGTCATAAATCGTACTTTAAAAAGAAGACCAGCCCCTTGGTTCACAAATGATCTCAGAGAAAAATGTCGTACACGTGATCGCCTCTACAAAGCATCTCGCCGGAGACATAGTCATGTTTTACTTTTGCAGTATAAAATTATGCGAAAGCAACTTAAGTTGGAAATTAAAAAGGCTCGTGATGTTTACCTCGTGAATGCTCTAAGGGATGCTTCGGACCCTGCTACTTATTGGAAGCTATTGCGTAATCATGGTCTGACAAAACCTAAATTGGAATCTCCTCTTCATTATTTTAATGCTGAAGATCTCATTAAATATTATTCCGAAATTGCTTCGTGTCATCCGTCTTGTTCTCTGGATCGATTTGAGGAAATTATTAATAGACCATACCATGATGGAGCTGTATTATTTTCGTTCCATCACGCTGATTTTGAATCCGTGTTGTCGGCAATGAAAGCTTATCTGCCAAAATCTAAGAGTCGTAGCTGCGATGGTTTATCTCTCTCTTACTTCGCGGATGTATTCATTAGTATTGTGCCATTTTTTGTCAACCTTTTTAATGAGTCAATTGATTCTGGTGTATATCCTGATTTGTGGAAGAAATCAGTAGTGGTACCTTTATCAAAAAAAAGTATTCCTGATTCTCTTGCTGATACTCGCCCTATTGCACAGGTCCCTCATTTTGCCAAAGTATTCGATGGTATTATTGCCGGTCAATTGACACATTATCTTGAATCCACGTTTTTACTTTCTCCATATCAATCGGGCTTTCGAAGTGGGTTTAGCACCCAGGCAGACCTTTTGAAGGTTACAGATGATATTCGTTATGGATTTGAGCATGGTATGGTAACTTTTATGGTATTTTTTGATATGAGTCGAGCATTTGACACCATCGATCATACTATTCTATTAACTAGACTTAAAGAATTGAACTTTTCTCCGTTGGCTATGAAGTGGTTATATTCTTATTTATCAGACCGTACGCAGGCTGTGCTCAATCTGAATTATTCAACCTCCAACTTCTTACCAATAACATCAGGAGTGCCACAAGGATCTACTCCTGGCCCCATAATATTCTTGATATATGTTAACTCCATTCTCAAAGTTGTTAAATATTCTACATCTATGTTATTTGCGGATGATTTGAAGATATATGTGCAGTGTAGGCCTTCATCTATTAATCAGGCGATTGCTGAGTTGAATAGTGATATTCAGTCGATAGCAAACTGGGTATACAACAATGGTTTGAAGTTGAACATCAGTAAAACCAAGGCTATCCTCTTTGCTTCTACACAGATGTCACTACGCTTGAGGGATACACCTATCCCCCCAATTCTTCTTCAGAATTCACAAATTACACTATCAAGCTCAGTAAAGAGTTTGGGTGTTATCCTGACTAGTGACCTCTCATGGAATGCTCATATTGCGCGTATATCTTCGAATGTACATGGAGTATTATACCGTTTAAGATATAGGGGCTACCGTTTGCCGGAGGCAGCTCGTCTGTTGCTTGTCAAGGCTTTAATTATCCCTCATTTCGACTATGCTTGTCTTGTACTCAATGACCTACCATCGTTTCTGGAGGTTAAACTTCAAAGGCTGTGTAATTCTGTTATACGATTTATCTATCATTTAAAACGAGATTCAGCTTTACAACCGTATTATGAACGACTAGGCTGGTTTTCTCTAAAAGTTCGTCGCAATTATTTTCTTGCTATCTTTATGTATAAATTATTATTGACTCAGAGACCGAGCTATCTATATGATGGTTTGAAATTTATAAGTGATGAAAATCGTAGATCGAAGCGCTTGGATGATGTTTTTATAATTCCGGTTGCATATAGAGACTCTTATAAGTCATCTTTCATTTTGTCTGCAATGGAACTCTGGAATAAACTACCAAGCAATATTAGAAATAGTCCCAGTATTCTGATCTTCAAATCAAGCTTACTTAACTTTCTCCGCAATGTTCAAGACTCCAGCTCATGATCGATGTTTTTAAGCAATGTTACTGTAGTACATTTGGTTATTTGATTTATTTATTTTGTGTCATAATTTATTTATCTATATTTGATCCTGTTACTACATGTTACTATTTATTACTTTTCTATTATGTGATCCTTTTTAATTTTAATTTATGAGTTTTTTTAATTTATGAATTTTTGATTTTTATATTCGATTAAATATATGCTTAGTTCCTAAATAATAGATTTGTTTGCATAATTATAATTCTTACGCTTTTTATGCTTTTACTTTACGCTTTTATTATATTTTATTATATTTTATTCTATTTTATAGATATTTATACTCTTGCGTTTTTGCTTTATATTTTATTTTGTAATTCTTCGTCGAAATATTTGTTTACTATAATTATGTTAATATTTTCTCTTATTATTTGATGTAAAAATATTAGTATTAGTATTGTATTTTCTAGTGCCATTCGGTTTTTGTTAAACCTTGGCACAAAATAAACTTTGTTATCAATCAATCAATCTCTCATTCTCTCTCTCACTCTCTCTCTCATTCTCTCTCCCTCATTCTCTCTCTCGCTCTGTACCTCTCGTTCTCTGTCTCTATCTCTCATACTCTCTCTCATTCTCTCTCTCACTCTCTCTCTCTGTCATTCTCTCTCCCTCATTCTCTCTCTCGCTCTGTACCTCTCGTTCTCTGATTCTATCTCTCATACTCTCTCTCTCATTCTCTCTCTCACACACACTCTCTCTCTCTCTCTCTTTACGTTACAAAGGCAGTTGTCTCATTGTGCGTGCTCGAATTTTGCTGATTAATGCATTAATTATTCCTCACTTTGACTATGTTTGTCTCGTATTTTTAGATCTTCCATCTTATCTTAATATTAAAGTTCAACACATGTGTAATACCGTTGTTAGATTTATTTTTCATCTAAAACGTGAGGTAGCATTGCAGCCTTTCTATGATCAGCTAAACTGGCTTCCATTAAATGTTCGACGGAAATATTTCCTTGGTCTTTTATGTATAAATTGTTGGCCACCCAAACAGCTCAATATTTATTCGATAAGCTGGCTTTTGTTGGCATTGAATTGCGTAGATCCATACGAGTAAATACTGTTTTTAACCTACCTAATGTTAAGAATCTTGCGTGTAAATCTTCGTTTATTTATTTAGCAATGGAAACGTGGGATAATATCATATCTAGAATAAGAGAGTGCTCTAATGTAAATATTTTTAAAATGTATTATAAAAATTTCTCCATGAGGATGGATAGCGACTTATCCGATTTTATGTCCAATGCTTTCGACGTAGATTATTTTAAATTTAATTTTGCGTGAATTATTAT
Source organism: Theocolax elegans (assembly GCA_026168455.1). Lineage (NCBI taxonomy): Eukaryota > Metazoa > Arthropoda > Insecta > Hymenoptera > Cerocephalidae > Theocolax > Theocolax elegans. The sequence continues at coordinate 18,297 of JANSJX010000163.1, forward strand.
TTTACATATGTATTATCGGTTATATTAATTCCTATTTAGTTGTCTAATTTATTTTATAAGTTCTATTTTATATGATTAGAGCCATCCGGTTGTATCAACTTTGGCGCAAATAAATATAGTTATCAATCGATCTCTCATTCTCTCTCTCTCTCTCTCTCTCTCTCTCTCTCTCTCTCTCTACCTCTAATGCTCTCTATCACCTGGATATATAAGTTTAAGTTTAATCAGCATTGCTGTGTTATTTCATCTGTCATTTCTTCTGTATTTCATTGCGTCATTATACGTCATTTTTGTTACTATTTATTTATTTATACATTGTATTCATTATATATATTCTTTTTTATTTTATATTGCTGTTGATATGCGAACGCTAACTATTTTGTTATTTAACTATTTTGTTATTTATTTTTAAGTTTTAATTTATTAATCTATTAATCAATTGTACATATATTTTATTTTGTTATTTTAATTCTTTACTCTGTCATGGTTTCTATTTTATATTTAGGTTATGCAATTTTATATAATTATCTAGTTTTAAAAAAGTTTTACTCTATGTATCAGTTCGCTTTAGTGCCTATGGGGTTTCTACCCCATAATTGGCCCAATAAATACATCAATCAATCAATCTCTCTCTCTCTCTCTCTCTATCTCTCATTCTCTCTCTCATTCTCTCAACCTCTCCCTCACGCTCCCTCACAAACCATCATTCATATTCACTCTCTTCCTCTTACAGTCCCTCATTCTTACTCACTCTTACTCTCGCACTCCCTCACTCTCCCTCATTCTTACTCGCTCTCACTCTCGCACTATATCACTCTCTCCCTCTCACAGTCCCTCATTCTTACTCACTGTCACTCTCGCAATACCTCACTCTCTCTCATTCTTACACGCTCTCATTCTCGCACTATATCACTCTCACCCTCATTCCCTCTCTCTCTCTCTCTGCTCTGGTGGGTATACGGACGTTCTCAAAATCAGCTCATACTCGTCTCGTGTTACTCGTACTCACACATTCTTCTACAAGTTTTCAGCCAGGAGGAGGGGTTCCCTGGAGTGGCGGATTTAATCTGATATAATACCAGGTATTTTTTATCGCCTGGGAATCCTTATTTTCTCCTCCAAAAAGTTGGCCACTGGAAGAGATTAGGTTGCCTTTTTCGCACAAATTGGCGGTTCTGCGGCGGCGATTTCGCGCAGGAGATCAGCGCCTCTAATGGCTCTAACCTATATTAAGGGGTCGGCCGCGATTACCTCTCCCTCAACTCTCAAGGCTCTTTACAACTCTGTCTTGGAGGGATGCAGCCAGCTACGCGCACCACCTGTTTCGTCTGCGGTAGAAGGATCATTAAAAAAGATCACGCGGAGGTATGTCCGGGATGTGGGAATCTCATCCACACAAATTGTTTTATAGTGCTACCCGACTCGAGCGAACCGCGCTGTTGCCGACTCGCGAAGAAACCTGCCTTGTCCGTGTCGTATGTGGGGGCAGCACTTCCCGGGACGGTTTCTCCCGATGCTGAGCTCGCGCCAAGCGCCGCGCACACGACTACGACCCCCACCACGGGGACGGCCAAACGCTTAGCCTCGCCCACTTCGCCGCCGTGTGCGCAGGTTGCTAAGCAACCTCGCGGCGCCGCGCCCACTGACAGCTGCTCCGGCCTACCCGCGCAACCGACTGGTGCCGTCGACATGGCCGCTCTTTTCTCGAACTTCGCGAGCCGGTTGGAAGCGAATTTTGAGCGCACGGTCTCACGCATCGAGTCTTCGGTGCAGGGATTGACCAGCGAGATCCGAGACCTCAACTCCCGGGTTTTTCAATTAGAGGCGGCGACCGAAGAGAAATTCTCCCGCGTCTCGGACCGTCTGGGAGCGTTAGAAGCGGCGAATGAGTCGATCCGGGGCTTGATTGGGGACGTGCGTAGCAGCAAATCGATTTCAGCGACACCGGCAATTTCATCCTCGTCGGACACCTGCGAACTTTTATTGGTTGGTGTCCCTGTAGATTCGGCTTCTTCGGACGGAGAGGTAGTGGACAAGGTCCTTAACGCTATTAACCTCCCTCGCGTATGCTCGCAAGTAGTGGATATTCGTCCCTGGCTTGTCCGGAACAGGCCAGGAAGTCAAGATCCAGGACCAACGACGTCGACAGCTCGTACTCTCAGTTCTAAGAGTATTGTTTTCCGGGTTTCCTCCCCATCAACCAGGGACTTAGTCCTCGAAAGGGCGCGCCTTCTCAAAGGCTTAACTACCGATTCGCTCTTTGGTTTGGGGGGGAACTCGTCAATCTTTATCCGTGCACTGTGGCCGAAGGAGCTGCACACTCTATTTAGTAAGGCATTGCGTCGTTCCGTGGTCCTAGGCTTTGCGAGACCTATTGTAAAGGACTACACGGTTTTTATGCGCAGAGTTAAGGGAGGGCAGCTTATCCCAATTTATTCAGAAGCAGATTTAAGTGAACTTACGGTTAATAATTTTTCCCCTCCGAAATGAAGGTTGTCCGGCCAGACGTCACTACATTCGCACAATTCCTTCTCCATTTTTCATGTTAATATAAATCGTTTGAAAACTCATTTTGCATCCATTGAATCTTTAGTCCTTTCATCAAATCATGATATCATTGCCTTATCTGAAACCTTTCTCACGGAACATGATTCCACCAACATGTTGGGCCTTCCTGACTACACCTTGCACAGACTTGATCATTTGCTGATTGGCTTATTTCAGGAATAATCTTGATGTTAGGCTTTTGGCCCACTCTGACCCCGTCTTTTCCAACACCCCAGAGTTTATGATTTTCCGCGTTAGTAACAATACCGGCTCGCTGTTGTTCTGTGTGGTGTACAAGAGACCCTCAGCGGCCTACCCGTCTAAATTTTTTGATATTTTGACAAATTTTTTACATACTTGCGACCAGGTAGTCATCACCGGCGATTTTAATGTTAACATGTGTATTAAAGATGGGGCGTCCGCCATGTTGGATTCTTACTTAAATTCATTAAACCTTTTCCTCATTAGATCTGACCCTACTCATCATACGCACTTATCTCATACATGGTTGGATCTATTTATTACACGTAATCCTCCGCCAGGTTACTCTTATTCTAAGTCGTCAATTCCCTTTGCAGCAGGACACGACTTTATTGTTCTTAATTTGGAGTTTACCAAACCATTGCCGGCTGTGAAGAGGATGTACTCGCGGAACCTGGTTCAGATCGATCCACCGGAAGCTGCTGCCCTTTTCACCAATACATTTTGTCATCTTTCATCTATTCCTAGTACTTCCACTGTATTGTCCACGTCATCAGCTTCTCATCCTTCATCGACGTCGTCTGGCCGTTCCCCTCCTTATTATTTTTCTTTGCAGGATACGCAAATATCGTCAACTTCATCCTTTACTCCCATCAGCATTCTACTTTCAAACCTCGTCACAGCCATCCTTCATACTTTTGATTCTCTCGCTCCCGCTAAGCTCATCACCATTAAAAACGTCAACAAATCCTGGATTACGCCACTCATTAAACAAAGAATTAAGTCTCGCAATATGGCGTTTAAGAGATTCTTGACCACTGGCCTGAGCTCGGACTATCAATGCTACAAGGAACTGCGTAATCTTGTTAGAAATAACATAGATTCCAGTAAATTTCTGCATTTTAATAATAAGATAGAATCTGCTTCTAACTCGTCTGGCTTGTGGAAAGAGCTCAGGAACATGGGTCTCACGTCTAAATCATCTCAATCACCTCTCAACATTTTTTCACTTGATCAGCTCAATATCCATTATGCATCTGTTTTTTATTCACCCCTTCTTTTCTCATTTGATCAACTTCAGTCCCTCATCTCGTCACCAGACATCCTGCCCTTGTCCTATCCGTCAATTTCATTCAACTTCGTCCCTATCACCTCACAGAAAGTACTTTCTATTATATCCAGGGCCACCTCCAAGGCTACAGGACATGATGGTATTTCGGTTCCGATGCTGAAACTTTTAGCTACACAATTGGCGCCTTGTTTGGTCGAGTTATTTAATTTATCACTCTCTACCGGAACCTTCCCTAAGCCTTGGTCTAGGTCTCTTCTTTTCCCGTTAGCCAAGTCGAACAAGGTAATCTCGCCGTCTGACACTAGGCCCATCGCAAAGCTCTGTGAAGTCTCTAAAATTCTTGAAAAGATAGTTCACGAACAATTTACAGAGTACCTTTACTGCAATAATCTAATTATTGAGAGGCAAGCAGGCTTCCGCCGGGGGCATAGTACTCAGACGGCTTTAATCGGGGTCCTGGATGATATTAGGAGAGCCATAGACAAGCGTAAGATCACCATTCTTGTTTTGTTCGACTTTTCAAAAGCCTTTCATTCGGTACCACATGATTTGCTGATTCACAAATTACGCTCCCTGGGGTGCTCGGATACGGTTATTACCTGGTTTTACCACTATCTGGTAGGTCGCTCCCAAGCGGTAGTAGATGAGCTGGGAAGGAGCTCGGCCTGGCTCGACACGTCTAGGGGGGTTCCTCAGTGCAGTGTCCTGGGTCCATTGTTATTCTCTATTTTTATAAATGATCTTCCACGTGTTTTAAGTCATTCAGACTACATGATCTTCGCAGATGACACCCAGATCTATCACTCGTTTTACCCAACCGAACTCGCTCAGGGTGTACAGAGAATTTCGGAGGATGCAAATGCGGTTAACGACTGGGCGAGGTCGAATGGACTGAATTTAAATGTGGGGAAAACGAAGGTGATGATTTTGGGTAGTCAGGCTTATATTTCGCGCATTGACTTGGACTCTGCCCCGAGGGTTACAATAGGGAATAGCTTTCTTGAATATGAGACGGAAGTCAAGTCTCTAGGCGTTTGGATTTCGCCTACCCTGGATTGGTCTCGCCAGGTCGCGTCAGTGTCACAAAGGGTTCACGGAGTTCTTCACTCCCTAAGATTTTTTAAGCGAGCGCTCTCACGTCGAAACAGGAAGAGGCTGGTCGAGGCTTTAATCTTCCCGCATTTTGATTACGCATGTGCGGTTTTTCATGACCTGGATGCTACCAGGAACTTAAAGCTGCAAAGGTTATTAAATGCGTGTGTCCGTTTTGTTTGGGGAGGGATTCCGTGGCGGGAGCATGTTACGCCTTACCGTCTTAAGCTGGGGTGGCTGTCGGTCGAGCTTAGGCGATCCTACTTCATTGCCACTTCCGCTTATAACATCATCTCTCATAATTCCCCCTCTTAAATAGCTCGCCATTTCACCATTCGAGACGCTTCCTTTCCTTCCCGCTCTTCCTCACGTCTCCCACCTTCGTCCCTTTTTTATCCTCCCCCTAGAACGGAAGCCCTAAACAACTCCTTTATCATCACTGCCTCTCGCCTTGTCAATCACCTTCCGTTCACCAATTTCGACCCTCTCCTCTTCAGTTCAGATAAAACATCCTTATCATCATACCTTTCTGAGCTCGACCAACAGGCTTGGGAGGGGAGGGTTAGGTGTGAGGGGTTAAGCTGCCCTTCCCTGCCGGAGGTTTAATTATTATTTATTGTTATTTATTGTTAATTTATTGTTTTTTGCGTTATATGTATCAATTTATGAATTGTCATCGTATATCTATTTTATATCTGTCGTTGTATTTTAATTTATTGCGTATATAGTATCAATGGGTTTTTATAAATTGGTTACTTTGTTTTTCTTTTTGGCGCTGCGTATTTTTATTTTTGTTATGTTTTTTATTGTTATTTTTACTACCGTTATTTATTTTATTGTTATATTTTATTTTTGTATACATTTTTATTTATATTCTTATTTTTATTTTTTTAGTTTTATGGTTTTATTAATATTATTATTAATGTGCGCAGTCATTTTCTAAAGTGTATACGGGGTCTTACCCCTCAATACCCAATAAATAAATCAAATCAAATCAAATCTCTCTCTGTCTGCCTCTCCCTTCCTCGCTCTCTCATACTCTCTATCTCTCATTCTCTCTCTCTATCTCTCATTCTCTCTCTCTATCTCTCTTTCTCTATATCTCTATCTCTCTTTCTTTATCTCTCTTTCTCTCTTTCTCTATCTCTCTTTCTCCCTCTCACTCTAGCTCTCATTCTCACTCTCTCATTATCTCCCTTTCTCTATCTCCCTATCTCTATCTCTCATAGAGAGAGAGAGAACGAGATAGATAAACAGAGAGAATGAGAGATAAAGAGAGAGAGAGAAAGAGAGAGAGAGAATAAGATAGAGAGATAGAGAGATAGAGAGATAGAGAGAGAGAGAATAAGATAGAGAGATAGAGAGAGAGAATAAGATAGAGAGATAGAGAGAGAGAATAAGATAGAGAGATTGAGAGATAGAGAGAGAATGATAGATGGAAGGAGAGGTAGGGAGAGAATAATAGATGGAGAGAGAGAGAGAATGATAGATAGAAAGATAGAGAGAGAGAGAATAAGAGAGAGAGCGAATGAAAAATAGAGATTGAAAGATAGAGAGAATGAGAGAGAGAATGAGAGAGAGAGAGAATAAGAGAGAGTGAATGATAGATAGAGAGAAAGAGAGAGAGAATAAGAAAGAGTGAATGGGAGATAGAAAGCGAGAGCGTGAATGAGAGAGAGTGAGTGATAGAGTGCGAGAGTAGGAGCGAGTAAGATTGAGGGAGAGCGAGGGAGTGCGAGAGTGAGAGTGAGTAATAATGAGGGACTGTGAGAGGGAGAGAGTGAGTAAGAATGTGGGAGTGTGAGGTGAGAGAAGGGAGAGTGAGGGAGAGAGAGGGAGAGTGAGGGAGAGAGATAGAGAATGGGTAAGAGATTGAGAGGTATAGAATGAGATAGATAAAGAGAGAGAATGAGAGATAAAGAGATGAGAGAGAGAGAGAGAATGAGAGATAAAGAGATAGAGAGAGAGAGAATGAGAGATAAAGAGATAGAGAGAGAGAGAATGAGAGATAAAGAGATAGAGAGAGAGAGAATGAGAGATAAGAGAGAGATAGAGAGAGGAGAATGAGAGATAAAGAGATAGAGAGAGAGAGAATGAGAGATAAGAGATAGAGAGAGAGAGAGAGAGAATGAGAGATAAGAGATAGAGAGAGAGAGAGAATGAGAGATAAAGAGATAGAGAGAGAGAGAATGAGAGATAAAGAGATAGAGAGAGAGAGAATGAGAGATAAAGAGATAGAGAGGAGAGAATGAGAGATAAAGAGATAGAGAGAGAGAGAATGAGATATAAAGAGATAGAGAAGAGAGAATGAGAGATAAAGAGATAGAGAGAGAGAGAGGAGAGAGAGAGAGAGAGAGAGAGAGAGAGAGAATGAGAGATAAAGAGATAGAGAGAGAGGAGAGAGAGAGAGAGAGATGAGAGAGATAAAGAGATAGAGAGAGAGAGAGAGAGGAGAGAGAGAGAGGAGAGAGAATGAGAGATAGATAGAGAGAGAGAGAGAGAGAATGATAGATGGAAGGAGAGATAGAGAGAGAATGATAGATGGAGGGAGAGAAGAGAGAGAGGGAGAGAGAGAGGGAGAGTGAAATGGAGAGAGATAGAGAGAAAGAGAAAGAGAATAAGAGAGAGAGAATGAAATACAGAGAGAAAGAGAAAGAGAATAAGAGAGAGAGAATGTAAGATAGAGAGAAAGAGAAAGAGAATAAGAGAGGGAGAATGAAAGAGAAAGATAATAAGAGAGAGAGATTGAAAGAGAAAGAGAAAGATAATAACAGAGAGAGAATGAAAGATAGAGAGAAAGAGAAAGAGAATAAGAGAGAGAGAATGAAAGATAGAGAGAAAGAGAGAGAGAGAGAATAAGTGAGAGAGAATGAAAGATAGAGAGAAAGAGATGAAGAGAGAGAGAATGAGAGATAGATAGAGAGAGAGAGAGAGAGAGAGAGAGAGAGAGAGAGAGAGAGAGAGAGAGAGAGAGAGAGAGAGAGAATGAAAGAGAGAGAGAAAGAGAGAGAGAATAAGAGAGAGAGAATATCTCTCTCTCTCTATCTGCCTCCCTATCTCTTCCTCTCACTGTCTCTCTCACGCCAAGATAATGTTTGTCGGACGGACGGACATTATAATTTATCGGTTTTTGTTTTTTTATATCACTTAGTAATTATAATAATAATTTTTTTGTCAGTAATATGATGCATTAACTTATGTTACACATATTTATCATAAAATATATATATTTTAAGTATTTTTCGCAAGAATAGGGGAGTTTCTACAAAATCGCTCAAAAAGATAACTTTAATATAATGTAGATTATTTATTATATAATGATTTTTCAGCGAGCGAGCGTGAGCGAATGAGGATGTTAGCTAGTAACTAATTAAAATAAATTAATAAATTAAAATACATTAACAAATTAAAATCTCTAAACATTTTATTTACCTTTTCGCATAGATAAGTATCATCTGGCACTTCATTGAGAAATTTTGTAATATCGTCTTTTAAAAAAACTTTTGATTTTTTTGGTTTATAACCTGTACTTTTTTCTCTTTTTTTCTCTTTAAAAAAGAAATCAATTTCTTATAATTAGCTATGTTCACATCGTGCAATAATCGAACACTTAAGTCACACGTATCGAAATGTACTATTGTTCTCATCGACTAAGAAATATAGCCATTAGCTACTGTGTCTGACTTTCAGTCTCCTAATGGTTTAATCATTGGCATATTGGCACCTGAATTAGACAACAATTTTGGTGAGGTCCTGCGAAAGCAATGACCAGTGTATTTGAACGGATTTTCTAACCCTAGATAGGAAGCGATTACGGAAGGCGTAGAGCCAATCTTATTTTTTCCCATAACCTGTCGATTGCACTTGCCATTAACATACTGAACAAAAAATCTATCGGTAAATTCATTTGAAGGCCTTAACGAAATGTATTTTTTAATATATGAATAAAATAATGGGCCAATGACAAAGCTTCTGTCAATGTAAGTTTTCGTATCTTGCACCATTACTATAACTTTGTCATTTGTATCTTCTACGTGACTATACTTCATGTTAGTAAATTCAATGGATCTCAATGCGCCACAAATGCCAAAAATAATTACGACCTGAAACATTTGAAGAAATGGAGAAGATGATTGAATGTAAAAAATGAAGCAGAAAAAATCAAATGTGTAATTTATAATAGGTACCTTTGCGCTCAAGTAGATCTGATTATCTGCATTATTTATAAAGTTAGTGATTTCATCCCAAGTGAATGCTAGAGATTTTTTTGCCTTGTGCCCTTCAGCATTATTTTTCAGAATAGCTTTCAAGTTAAGATAGGTATTTATACCGATATTATGTTTCAAATTGAGCATTTTTTTCAGCATTGACCACACACTCCATAAAGTACTTGGACCTCATAATATATGAATGTTATCTAAATCTTTTGACTACGTACTTAAGATACTTGTTCGCATCATGTCTATGTGTCACTTTACATTCATCTGTTGCCTTTAAATATAACTAATGAATGTTTTTTAAATATAAGCTAAGGTTCAAGTGAGCATATAGTGCAATGAAACACCTCTAACGTAATTTATTAAAAAATTATTTCATTCTTTTTGGCTATTAAAGTGATCATAACTTGTGTTAGAAACTGTGTGCATTAATCTAACCAAATTTATTTTCAAGCTTTTTTTTGTGATTTTTTTGTGGCATATTTACACATTGTACATGTATTTTTAGAGTGAAGGACGCAATACGAATCATTATCAGCAGAAAGGTGGTGGGAGAGGCAAGTCCCGACCTTTCTATAAGAAGGAAACATCTACGTGCCAAAACTGCACCTTATTATTAAATGAAAATATTAGATTGAACAAGAAAATAAAAGATATGGTAAAGGTAATATTTGATTACCATTTTTAATATTTTTATTTAATTTATTGATTTCATTAAATATTTTCTTCAGGAATTGGAGCAATTAAAGGCGCAAAAACACGACGTACTGAAGCAATCAGTACCTCCAATTCTACCAATGGGACATTTTAGCAATATGCCTTTTTTCCCAATCCGTATTTTATGCGATAAAATATATTTATAATAATATTAATCTACTTATATATTACATACTTATATATTTTGGAATAAAATTATTTATAAAAAAGAAAAACACAATTTTACTGTCAAAAGACCTAATACGAACTGTCGTAGTCGTTCAACTAATGCCGCGAAATATAAATAAATTCTTTTTGTAAATGTCATATAACTAATAATTATTTATTTATATCATTGTCTTTATTTATTTATCAATTCATAATAAAATATAAATACAATTAGCGTTGATATAATTATGACAGTATAGTGTGTTCTATTACAAACATAAATTATTCTTTATTTAAAATTAACTCACACCATTGTTAATATTTTTTATGCTATAAGCAGATTAAAAAAAGAATCATGAAAATTGGATCAACTTCTGTCGCAAGTTCGAAACGCGTACTGCGCATGTACTGTAGTTTATTGCTGCTTTTTTTATAAGAATAGTTTAATGCTTATTCCATAGTAACTGCAAATTTCAGCTCTTAATATAAATAAACAAAGTCACAATTATTGCTTGAAAAAAGAAATTTATCTCAACTCTAGAGCATCATCAAAATCAAGTTTCCCGTTTCGAAGTCTACGGGAGGGGATCACGCTCGCGCTTTCATGCGAATCCCCGCCCGTAGGGTACTGAACGCGCGCCTCGTCGATTATTTCGTTTCATCTGTTTGGAATGGTAAAATCGCCTTACACAATCACTGTGGTGCTGTGATTGTAGCTCTTTATTGTTTAGGTTTCCCTAAAAATAGAACACTGTAGGAAGAACGTGCAAGCGAAAACTTATATGATTTGAACCAATCCTGTTTTTTGTGTGCATTCTCGGCACTCACGAGCAGTACGGAATGTCTAGACAATATAATAATCCGTCCCGATCGACGGATCATTACGCACTGATTAGGCGATCGTCTAATTTCTCGAAAAAGGGGTGGGAGTGGGGAAACTCACACACTCTTTCGCGCTCCTATCCCTATGTATTGTCGCGCGCGTAATTGTACACTCGTAGAAAAGTAAACAAGTGTCGTCGGTTGGCCTTGACATACGAAAGGCTCCGACGACTTACAATTCGCGAATTTAAGTACTCTATTCGTCGTGAATAGATTGTGTGACGATTTCCGTTACAAGAAAAAAATTATACTTTAATAATGTATATATAATGAAGTGGGCACCACCAACGCCCACTTCTATGAGACGCAACCACTATTATATGCTATATCGTATCCCTATTTGTAACATTTCAAATATTATATAGTATTAGCAATAAAACAATACTGGTAAATATTATTTTTTTTTTTTGTTATTTAACGTCGCTCTATTTATGCTGCTAGGGCTAATCAGAGCGACCAGTTGGCGATTTTTTTTCCTTTTCTCTCTTACGTATATTGATGTTTATTAAGCAAGAGCAACAAAGAGAAAAAATCGCCATCTGGCAACCCTGGGGCTAATCAGCGACGGAGGTGTACGGTGTGTCTGTAAACGAAGCACATGTAGTTGAAACAGTGGTGCTTGTGTCCATCGGAAGATATCATCGGTCACTGTAATTAGCCTAATAATTGCAGTTTCCTGTCCTCCCGATGGAACCACCGCGATCCTCTTCACATCTTCACGTCCCTAACGTTCCCTATAGTTCAGATGCCCGTACCTCTTATGCACTGACAAGTGCACGAAACGCACGCGCACATGAACTGGCGTCACATTATAGTGACACGCCGAGCCACTGAGTCGCGGTGTTCGAAAAATGCACATGAAAAAATTTTCAGAGGTACACCTCTGGGATCGAACCCACGACCCTCGGTGTGAGAGTCGGGAGCTCTACCCATGAGCCACCGCGGCTCACCGGTAAATATTATAGTGAACAAGAAAAGCCGGTATAATACATATAATTATTGACAAAATTTTTTAGTTCATATGTAATATTAGTAGAACTAATGAATAATTATTCAGTGTAAGTAAAAAAATGGTTTTGTCATCATTCATCATTGCAAAATGTATTGCATTATTGAGTATGATAGTATTAAGAGTAGAAAAGAAGAGTAATATATAGATGTTAGTAAAACAGTCAAGCATGCAATAATTATACAAAAAGAAAATTCTACTGAAAATTCTAATAAAAAAAATTGTTTATGTAGAAAAGTTAAATTTCTGCCATACACTTCTGCAAAACGCAAACATTAATATATACATGTAATGCTAGTAAACAAATAGTATGTAAATATACTGATGAAAGACTGTTTGCCACTATGTAAAATTTGTAAAACTAATAAGAAAATATTTATTGTGCACATAAATTCATGCTTTCTTTGATTCTTATCCGGTACTGACAAGGAGAATCCAAACCTATGAAATGAATTTAACTAAAATTACAAAATATGATTCTCAAATAAAAAATTGACCTATACTAAGGGGTTCAATTTCATAGGACCTAGGGCCATAAATATTCCAAAGTTTCAAAGAAAAGGGCTTTATTTGAATTAAAATAAATTTAAAAAATTTAACTTCCAATTTGGTTTGCTTAGAAAACTAAAACAGTTTAAAAGATATATGTGACTCGAATTAAATTTATTTTATCAGAATTTTAGATAATTCCGGTAGTATTTTGACTCTCCTTATGAGACATATGTACCAATTATAAAAAGACGATAAATTATAAATTTATTAACATTCGTATCATAAATTTAATGTCGCCTCCCTCATTGCATAGCGTTTTTTATTATCTTTCATTTAACATACGTAAAGTTGCTAATGGGAAAAGATTTAACTTACCACTTTTAATTACACTGAAGAATTCTTGATAATACTTTTGATGGATTTCAATGTCTTTTTCTGCGATATTAGGAAAACGTCGTAAATAAACCAGCTCTTGGGTAACTAGTCTTCTATTTCTAAAATTAGGTATAGTATCATATATGAGCAAATCCACAGAACTTTTAATTTTGGGGAAGCGGGTAATATAGTAGTAAATAAGCAGACCTAGCAACATTATAACAACGGTTTCTGGTAGAAAAAGTAATTCGATGAAGGGTCCTTATCATTTTTTTAAAGCTGTTTTCATTAGCTTTTTGTTAGAGGCTTCATAAAGTTGCATTTTTGCAAATTTGACGATGGAAGTAGTACTCATCTTCTATTTTTTAAGCTTATAGAAATTATAATTCTTCACCAAATGTTACAGAAATTTTTTTTGACAACCTACACCATCTACCCTATTAAACTAAAAGTGTTAGAATAGTGTGCCTTCATGATACAGAAAAATAAAAATCGCAACTCTTGAGGAAGTCAGTTTTTGTAAATTTAGGAAATTTTAGAATTTTGATATTATACAAAGATAAGTTTTGTTTATAGCTATTGTGACTAATATTGCTTTTTTCGATTTGCAATAAGGATTCTTATTCTTTTTTGTGCTTAGCTGTGCCTCTTTTTCTTTACTAGCAATTCTACCTTAAACTTTTCAAAATTTCGGGCCCCTAGTCTTCCAAATTTTCATTTTCGCATGGCACACTCGACATTCACAAAAAAAGCATATATAAACTATATCTTTTTACTTTTTAGTAGATTATTGAGTCATCTACGTAAAACCTCAATTGAATTTTTTGTTAATTTAGATAATATAAGCTGTATAAAAGTATAAAATTTTATACCTTTGAACTGAAGTCCAAATTGACTATACGAAATAGGTTATTTCAACAGAAAAGCTAATATAAATACGCACACACACACACACACACGCACACACGCACACACACACACACACACACACACACACACACACACACACACACACACACACACACACACACGCACACACACACACGCACACACACACACACACACACACTCACCCGCGCGCGCGCACACATACACACACATATCATTCAGTCAAGTAGTTTGTTTACCATTAAAGAGAAGTATGCGAAAAGAAAATTATTTATCATGTAATGAATGTTTCAAATAATTTGCCATGTACTCATTACCAATTGAAACCTTCAAGTTGGAAGATTTATGGAGCAAAAAATGAAATTCCTGTTACAAGTACTCAAACAAAAAAAACCATTGTTACTAGGAAAAGAAAATTACAGTACTGTAACTGCACTTGAAAACATCCTTTTATATGACAAATTGTTGTTAGATATTTTAATTTTTGTTAAATAAGAGACTTAATTATGTTGTTATATTCATAAATTATAGAATAAAAAATGTTCTGTTTATTTACGAAGTGATTTTTTATAATTTACCCTATGATACCCCTCATTAATATTTTAATCGTTAATTTCTTAGATAAGTCTTGAAAAGAAATAGGGGCCCTCATATTTTCCTACTATTTAACCTCTAAAGAAGTAGAAATCTCCATTAAAATCAATGTGCCTCCCAAAAAAAAAAAAAAAATTTTTCAAATGAAAATCAAAGGTTCCGTGGATTTGCTCATATATGCAGTCTAGTTCCATCATAATATGCTAAACGCCAATGATTTGTGCATCACCCTCCAAGAAAAGCAGCACTCTTCGTTGTTTTTGCTTCTTTAGCACATTGTGGATAATAAAGATATTAAACGCTTTGTGTTTCAAAATTGCTGTCATTTTGCACAGCATTAATAAAAGCATCTAGCACATCATCATTCAACATCTGATCTACACTTAATATTATATTACTAATGGTATAGATACCAATGTTCTTTAATCTGTTTAGATACGTTTGTATACTTTGTGTACCTTTTGCAGTCCAATTTTTAGGGTCGTTAGATACACTGACGAGTTGTATATCGGAATCATAATCAATTTGATCATTATTCACGCAATAATCGAGCATACTTTCATTAAATTTCAGTAATAAATTTGGAGTATTTCTTTCCAAAATTCATTATCTCTTCTAACTACGCGTATTTCAATACTTTTTGGTGTTCTTAAGGTAAATAAACAGAAATCTCTATTTGTTACGTGCAACTGTCCTTGCACTTGATAATACCACAGATGAGTGTTTTTCATGCCATTTGTATTTTTATTCACAAAGTTTAAATCTGGATACATTTTCATAGCTTCCTGCGCTTCGAAATCGTTAGCTCGATATGGGTTTTTAATTTCAACTATACCATCATCATCAATCATACCATCTGGACTGGCAGCAAATCTTGGATCATTTTAGTCAAGAAATAACCCACAATGATAAATTTTTTTTTCCGATTATTATTTCTAGTTCTTCTCTAGCTTTTTCTTCATTTATTCGACCATACATCATAGCTGCATTATCTGTTAATGATGGAAATAATATAGATTTCACTAATGATGTACAAGATGTTGTTGATTTCATGCGACATACGCGCCCAAAGTTTGAAGCAGTAAGCATTTTTTTTCTTGTTGCTTCCCATAAATCGGACTGATTTTGTTCTCGCGTTTGTAATTCAATATTGTTATAATTTTTTTTGTTTCGCGATCAATTCATTAAAATGTTCTATTTTTGCAATATCAATTTTTTCTTGTGTTAAATCAGGTTTTTCACAAGAAGGGCCATAATTTTTATCTAGTGAGCCTTAATTAAATTTTCGTTTTCTTCCATTAAATAATCTTAAATATTTGTTTCTTTCCACTTTCTGTTTTCTATTTGTAACTATTTTCTCAAGTGTATAAGGAATTGTTTTATGCATTCCTTTAAATACTTGTAACAAACCTTCTTGATTATTATGCTCTATAACTGCAAGTTGTACTCTAGTATGATATTGACTACTAAATGCAAAATTCATGCGTTTACCTGCATTTAATTTGCAAATTGTATTGTTGAATGATTCAACAATATTATTTGTATCTTTGTGAATTAAACTGTCTGAGAAACAGCTTACATATTTTATGGACTCACGATTTACCTGCACTATTATTTAAACAGTCCAATCCGTACATGTGACATTATTTATGTAATTTTAGTAATTTTATAGTGTAATTTTAGTAATTTTAAAGTGTAATTTTATTAATTTAATTAAGTAATTTAATTAATAAAACCCTAGTAATTTTATATTATCACTACGTTGTTTATCTATTTCATCGAGAACTGCTTGACGAATTTTTAAAATATTGTCTTTAACAATATTTCTTAAAGCATTAAATCTTTTTTTTCGTTCGCCTCTTTATTGAGTTTGTTTTGAACAACAGTTATTTTTTTACATAGATTACGTAGTAAGTGATTACACATTCGATTTTGCGAGGAATGACATTCATGTGTACATAGGGATTATCGTATAACAAGTTTTTATGAAAGCTACTATCTCCATCGCCAACGAAGTATTTGTAAACTAATCCATGAACTTCTAAGCTTTCATGAAAACCTTCTATTAACGATTTACTTTCCATTAATGTAGAAGGACTATCTAATGGAAAATTTCTGTAACAGTTATGATCCTTCGGGTCTGATCCGTTTCCTCGAGATCAAAAACATCGAATACAATATTTATTTTTTACTCCCACAAACAATACCTTTCCTGTTCTTTGTCCAATAATTACACCTAGTCCTGACATAGAATCGTATTTTGTTCCAAACGATCTTTTGAGCCAACTACCATCAGCAACAACAGTGATAAATGGAACACCATTATCGAAGACATCACCAGCTTCCATTGCAAGTCGGAACTCTTCCTGCCCCACTTCTTTCATGCTTGCAACACTGACACAAATTAATTCTTTTAATAAAGATTCTTGATGTCTTTTGAAAGTTTTATCAGTTACATAAGGAATATTCATTGTTGCGAAAAATTTTTCAATCTGATAATAACCTAACCTCCAGACAGAGTTCCCAAAACTGAAGATGTATTTGGGTCCATAATGTCTTTACTCAACGGTTTGGACCAGATATTTTCCAATTTTCTACAGCATCTACATTGAAAGTGAAACAATGATCATAGACCTACGACGGTATTGTTTTCTTTTAAACAAACCCAATCGCTACTTCTACAATCTGTTCCGTGATCTCCTAATTTAGTACGTATTTCTTCCCATAAGAATGAGAAATCCACAATACGTCGACCTATAATATTACTTTTAACAAATTCGTCCGATGTGCTATTTAAAGAAACATCAGATAGATTGTTAGAAATACCACTATCGCTTATATTTACATGAATTTCTATATTATCTTAAATGTAATCTAACTCGCTATTTTTATTTATACGCTCTTCATTAATTACATCGAAATTTAATTTTTCAGAATGCTTTTGCTCATGAATACGATAAACTTCTTTGTTCCATAAAGGGTTCAAACATTTATCCTTATCGTGTGTCTCCCAAGTAATATCATCATTATTCAACGACTTTCGGTTGTTTATATTTTTAGAAGGAAAAATAAAATTTGTTAATACTATTTGCTTGATACATTACGACACGTATTTCGAATAAGTTTTTTATAAAGGACCCCGTAACACGCCTATGGGAAATGTGGTTTCCGTCAATTTTGCTGAATTTTGTATATGTTGTGTGTCTTGGCGTCCTGAACAAAAGTCTCAATGAGCACAAATCTCTAAACGCAATAGGTCCCACAGTAGGGGCCCCTGAAGTCACTATTACAGGGAATCAGCTCTAATAGTAATTCTCGGTGCTTATTGCACTTTATCGTACACTGGTTTCCGTTAATATGGTAAACTCTGGGTAGTGCCAATGCAAACAGCAAACATACTTAATTTTTTATCATATATATATATGGGCTATTTCACGTCAAGTGGTACGCTGAAAATTTTAAATCGCTCCAAAATTTGAAAACAGGCTGGAAATATCTTTCAGAAGATAGAAAAAAATTTTTAGGTGTTAAAAATAATTTGCCTAAGAGTTATTCCACCATAAAAAATGGAAATTTTTCAATTTTTTAGAAAAATTTATATTTTTAAAGCCATTTATCTCAAAATCTATTGATTTTTTTGAAAAAACATTAAAAACAATTTTTGTTCAAAATAATCTTTAGAACTTATCTACCTGGGTTACAATTCTTAATTTTAACATCTCGAAGAGATAGGGCACTTGGAAATATTGAATATCAAAAAAGGCGACCACACCACAATCGATTTTGATCTAACACCGCTCAAAAGATCACATTTTTCGCGAGCTTTCGAATGGCGGTGGTTAGATTATTGGCCAAGACCGTTGGTGTAAGTTATACCCCATAAACCTTATAAAATCACTAATTTTCATGTATTTTAGGGCATAACTTACACAAGCGGTCTTGGCCAATAATCTAACCACCGCCATTCGAAAGCTCTCAAAAAATGTGATCTTTTGAGCGGTGTTAGATCAAAATCGATTGTGGCGTGGTCGCCTTTTTTTCCAAGTGCCCTATCTCTTCGAGATTTTAAACTTAAGAATTGTAACCCAGGTAGTTAAGTTCTAAGGATTATTTTGAACAAAAGTTGTTTTTAATGTTTTTTCAAAAAAATCAATAGATTTTGAGATAAATGCCCTAAAATACATGAAAATGAGTAATTTTATGAGGTTTATGGGGTATAACTTACACCAACGGTCTTGGCCAATAATCTAACCACCGCCATTCGAAAGCTCGCGAAAAATGTGATCTTTTGAGCGGTGTTAGATCAAAATCGATTGTGGCGTGGTCGCCTTTTTTTGATATTCAATATTTCCGGGCGTTATATTTCTTCGAGATTTTAAAATTAAGAATTGTAACCCAGGTAGATAAGTTCTAAAGATTATTTTGAACAAAAGTTGTTTTTAATGTTTTTTCAAAAAAATCAATAGATTTTGAGATAAATGGCTTTGAAAATAGAAATTTTTCTAAAAAATTGAAAAATTTCCATTTTTCATGGTGGAATAACTCTTAGGCAAATTATTTTTAACACCTAAAAATTTTTTTCTATCTTCTGAAAGATATTTCCTGCCTGAATTCCAATTTTGGAGCGATTTAAAATTTTCATCGTACCACTTGACGTGAAATAGCCCATATATATATGGGGTATTCCACGTGAAGTGGTCCGATCAAAATTTTAAAATGCACCAAATTTTGGATACACATTGCAAATGTTTTTCAGAATACAGAAAACAATTTTTAGGTACTGGAATTTATTAGCTCAAAAGTTATTCTAACCTCGAAAATTGAACTTTTTCTAGTTTTTTTCAACACCAGCTGGGTTTATCGCTATTTAACTCAAAATCTATCAACTTTTACTATACAACATTATATGTAACATTCGTTGCTAATGATGTCTAGAATTTATCCTTCTGGGTTAGAATTTCTAATCTCAAGGTCAATGTCACATAATCTACATGTCAATATTCAACTTAAAAAAAGTGTATGTGCGCCACAATTGATTTTTTTATCCAGAAGACTAAAAGAAAGCTTGGAGCAATACCTTTCAAATAGTCTGTAGCATTTTTATGGCCTTCAATTCTGTAAAAAGTTATGATAATTTAAAGAAACACGAAATTTTTTTTAAAATTTAAATGGGAAACACCATGTTAATTTTTGTTAATTTTTTGTCTTTCTTTAAATTATCATAACTTTTTACAGAATTGAAGGCCATAAAAATGCTACAGACTATTTGAAAGGTATTGCTCCAAGCTTTCTTTTAGTCTTTTGGATAAAAAAATCAATTGTGGCGCACATACACTTTTTTTAAGTTGAATATTGACATGTAGTTTATGTGACATTGACCTTGAGATTAGAAATTCTAACCCAGAAGGATAAATTCTAGACATCATTAGCAACGAATGTTACATATAATGTTGTATAGTAAAAGTTGATAGATTTTGAGTTAAATAGCGATAAACCCAGCTGGTGTTGAAAAAAACTGGAAAAAGTTCAATTTTTGAGGTTAGAATAACTTTTGAGCTAATAAATTCCAGTACCTAAAAATTTTTTTCTGTATTCTGAAAAACATTTGCAATGTGTATCCAAAATTTGGTGCATTTTAAAATTTTGATCGGACCACTTCACGTGGAATACCCCATATATATATATATATATATATATATCTTTACATTTTTAATTTTTATTTGGATCAATACGAATTCCGCTTGATTAATACTTTTAATTCTCTTTAAAATTGTTGTATAATATTGATTGTGTTACTCTATTACTACGTTATAATGAAAACTACGTGTTTATACTCTACCCAATAAACCTTGAGTTAAATGCCATTGCAAATATAAAGTCTAATTACTTAAGCTATACATTTACAAAACTTGCGTTTGGGGGGTTTGAGCCTCCATAAACATTAAAAAAGAGTATCGACAAACTCCTATCGTACAATAATACTCGTTTATGCATCTTTTAGTGGGGCCCGTCTGAAGTCTGTGACGGGCATAACCATATATATAGATGTATGGTTAGGCTCCAGTCACATAGCGTAATAGGTCAAGCGATAGAGTGTAAGCGCGCCACGCAAGAGGTCCGGGTTCAAGCTCGACTCTCGGAAGATTTTTTTAATTATTTAAATTAATTTATTTAAATAATTAATAAATCAAAATTAATAAAATTTATAATTTTATTTAAAGATTTTTTTATTTTGCAAAATATACATATTCTTAAATTGAAATACGACTAAAATTGACTAAGTTGCAAATTTATATTGTTTACAGTTAATATTAATAAAATTTGAAATTATACATTATATTATCATATATAATTATTGTTGGAATTGCGATCGGCCCTTCTGTCGATTTCCCCCCACCACCTTAAGACAATAGAAGAGCACGGTGTCCGTCGGAGGACTTACTCTCTGCTCGGCTGCCGATCCTTGCAAATCATATACGGTGCACCCGCGAACTACGTTTATAATTATATTCTTATATATCTATATAATAAATATTAAAGTGAAGTGAATTAGTGAGACGAGTTTTATTGCTGCCTTCACCCAATCATCCATCAGGTTATCGGCCCACCACCGCTTCCATTTGCGCGGGGAAATTCTGAGAAGGTTCTTGGTTTTTGGTAAGATTCGCGAATAGTCAGGATGTCGGAAAAGGAGAGAAGACGACGAGCAGCATCACCAAGGGTAGGTGGAAATATTAATAAAGTGAAGTGAAAATCGATTTGATAGCGACGCGGTGATTTGTGTTTAAAACGATATCGTTGTGCGATGCGATCGTAAACAGACAAGTTATGCAAATTCACCGGCCGGTATTCATGGTTTATTAATTTTATTAATTTATTTATTAATCTATTATTAATCTTGTGTGGATGCGATGAGAAAATCCTAAATGCGAAAAATTGTGAGTGTGATGAGAAAAAATGTTCATAGACACGTTTGTCTTTTGTTCGAAAAATTCGTGGAACAGGACCTTGGAAAGGTCAGATAGCGGCATTTGTTTGTACCGGGTATTGCATGCGGCGGGAACACGTGAGCGACGAAGTAGGAATAGCTGAGCGAGAGTGCGAGTGAGAAGGCGAGCGAGAGTGCGAGTGAAAAGGAGAGCGAGAGTGCGAGTGAGAAGAAGAGCGTGAGTGCGAGTTAGAAGGAGAGCGCAAGGCGGGAGCGGCCGAACGAGCTCGGGAACACTCGAGAAAGAGAGAGAAGGGCGAGTACGGGAGAAGGGCGTGTACGGGAGAAGCGCGAGTTCGGGCGCGCGCGAAGTGGGAAAGAGAGCGGAGACGCGTACTTACGTAGTAGGAAAACGAGCGAGACTAGGTGAGCGCGGAGCGGGGCGTTCTCGATGCAAAGAAGCGCGAAGTATGGTAGACTAAAAGCTAGATAGGCAGGATCTTGCACGCTAATTTCGGATCAGCTGATCTTCCTTTTCTTTTCTTTTCTTTTTCCTCTTTCTCGTACCGCATGCGATACAATATCGGTCCAGCAAATGTCTAAGCAACTTTAAAAGGATATTAAGTAAAAGTTAACGTTAACAAAGTGATGCGCTTATTAAAATGAGAATTGACATGAGAAGAGTTTCCCCGGGTAGAAGGTTGGTCTAGACCTTCTGGAAAATAAATAATTTTCACTACGGAATCCGGATTCACATGTACCCTGTGTACATAATAAATAATAATTATAAAAGTTTTTAAAAAGTTGCATTCATCGGCACAGCTGGTCTGCTGATGTTCTGCAGGCGTCGTACTTTCTCGCAGTGCATTAGTGGGGATGTGGTTGGCTACACTTTGTGTTCAAGTGTTAGTTGGCTACATTCGCTGATGGTTTAACAGCTTTGTGTTCAAGAGGTTGAACCATCAGCTGATTGCGATACATGTTTTTCAGATATGGATCACCTATCAGGAGATCAGATTCGAGTGGTATCTGAAGCAATCAAGGCTAGGCGCAATAAAAGGGAAGTACTGACCATTCCGGTCAAAAACCAGCTAATTACTTACCCCTCTACCGAATTAGGCAATTTAGTAAAATCTGAAATGATTGAATGGGATTTGAATGATGCGAAAGAGATGGGTATTACAAGCGATGAGTTGAACGATGATGCGTTTGAGGTCGACCTGAGAGACGTGGACGTGAAGGGTAAAAAGATGGGCAGAGATATTGAATGCGAAACGGACTCTGAGATGAGCGATAAACGAGATTCGATAATAAACGAGAAGCGAAATTTCAGAGAAGCGAATGTGTTGAATAAAAATGTGCCGTTGATTATTGCTGATGGAAACTGCAACATAAGCATGCGAATTAAAAACAAAACTAAATTGCCTAATATTAAAAGCGATGATTTTTCAGATGAGATGGATGAGACGAGAAATGTGATGGAAAGAGTCACTCAAGTTATTGAGGAGAAAATGCAACCTGTTGCGAATTTGAGGATCCGTGTAGACATGGTGGTCACGGACATAAACAATTTCTTTGATTCAATCACGGGACGCGACATATCACAACAAAACAACTTGAGAGAAAATATTGATGAGAAGCGCAACCTCAACGATGAGATGAGACAAATGTGTTCGGAGATGAGAGGATGCATTCGTGAAGGACGAGAGGTGTTAAGGGAAATGAAAGAGGTAAGAGATGAGTTTTATGATAAGAATGAAAATGATTTTGAACATATTGCACATAATTCGACCGAATATTCGGGGCATGACGTTATATCGAAAGCGGATATAATAAAATTAATTAGATCGGAATTAGAGAAAGAAAATAATTCGGAAACTAAAAATTTTAACAAATCGAATGACATGAGTGAGTTTAAAGACGCGATTAAATTACTGAATGTGAGAGATTCGAGTACAAAGAGAGATTATAAATTATCGGTACAAATGAAATACGAAATGTTTATGGATTACTTTACTTCGAAATTAATTGCCTTGGATTTAATGTACATTATTGATGAAAACTCTGAAAAACGAGACGCGACGGAAAGAGAATTGTTAATGCGAGATCAGTTTAAAGTCAGAGATATTTTAATAAATCATATCGATCAAAATTATCATGCCAAATTAATTGATATTAAAGACCCGAAAGAGATGCTGGAAAAAATTAAGGAAATTAAGAGATGTGAATGTAGTTTATCGTCTGTTAACTTAAGGAAACAGTTGTATTCTTTGGTGTTCAAACGTAAAGAGAGTGTCAGTTTTCGTTGACAAATTTGATGAGATAATAAGAACACACAATAATATTCCTTATACTCAGCCGTTTGCTGAATCTGAGATTCGTGATGCATTTTATAATGCAATAGTACGAGAAGTGCCACAGATTCACGAACTTAATTTTGTGAACAAAAACGCGACGGGTAAGGATCTAAACTATAATCAATTAAAAACATTTCTTTTACAGCATGAAGCGATGAGGAAGGGAAGCGGAGGTGCGACAGTGAGCACTAGTGTGGAGCCTAGAGTAGCTCTGGCTGCCGCACAAATAGAAGGGATGCGTTGCTACGAGTGTCACGCATATGGGCATATTAGTCGTGAATGTCCCAGGAAAAACTCGGGAGAAAAATTGTGCTACAATTGTTGGCAATTATCACGGGACCATAAGGCCGAGAATTGCGCAAATCCCAGCACAAGAAATGCGAGCAACGAGAGACGTGGAGGAGGACGCGGTATTATAAGGTATGCGAGATTTGACCAAGAGAAACGAACTCTTGGTTACAAAAGACAATTTGGAAGTGATGAGAGAAATGTGAGAGATGCGCAAACAAAATTCCAGAGGCGAGCTTAAAATCGGAGGGAGCGGGATGCGTAGATATTAAAACGGGAAAGAATAGAATTTTAACCTTAAATAATGTGATGTGCGCGGAATCATTGTCGGAAAATTTGCTATCCTTAGGAAAATTTGTAGACAAGGGACTAGGCATTTATTTGGATAATAAGAGAGTAGAGATATTTGATCCCATTTCGAATTAAACTTTTCTGACTGGAATATACGAGAAACCATACTGGTTGGTTGAAGTCGAAATAGAAAAGCGAAGCGATAGTTTAAAATCAAGTTCGGAAAATTCAATTGTATACCAATTGCGTACCTTCTAACCAGAAGCAAAATTAAACAGACTCCTGATGTAAAATTAAATGAAATCCAAGAAATCGAATCCCAGTCAGAAATTAAGAATAAAAGTGACGTGCTGAAAAGTCGGTTTAAGCTTTGAAACAACAGTGACAGATAGAAAACTGCATAACCTTAACGAAATAACTATAAACCCTGGTGAAAAAAAAATGAGATGTGAAAAAGAAATTGATAGCGACACAGAATTTACCTGTCCAATCGAATAAGTCAATGTTATGGCATGTAAGAATGGGTCATGCCTTTTTAAATTATCTGAGAAACTTGCAGAAGAGATTTCCTGATTTTAAGAAATTGAGTGATGTGAAATTTGATAGTTCCGTGCTTGAATGCGAAGTGTGTAGAATGACTAAAATAAACAGATTGCCTTTCAATGAGACGAGGATGAGAGCATCTGTTCAATTACAAATAATTCATTCGGACATAATGGGCCCGATAAGTCCGAAATCACACCCAAAGGGATATCGCTTTATTTCTGTATTTGCAGATGATTATTCCCGATTAGCTCAGGCATATTCCATGAAATTTAAAATAATACAGGATCGTGTCTTGATCAGTTTATTAAAACTTCGAGAAATTTACTTGGACGAGACGCGAAAGTCTGTTATTTAAGATCAGATCAGAGTACAGAATTTACGGGAGGCGATACAATTAAAGTACTCGAAACACTCGGAGCTGAATTGTAGTTGGTATGTTCTGATACTCCTCAGCACAATGGAGTGGCTGAGAGATTCAATCAGACTATTCAGAAGAAAGTAAGAGCGCTAATGTTTGATTCTAAATTTCCAGAAAATATGAGGGACTTGGTTTTTGGGTGCTGCTTATGCTTACAATAGAACTCCGCACAAGTCAAATGAGATGGTTTCTCCTTTGGAAAAATTCAACACAAATTATACCGTGAATTTAAAACAATTTAGGCGTTTTGGTTGCATGTAAAGATTCAGAGGAAAATAGGTCCTAAGTTTGGACAGATTGCAATCCCAAGTTTTCTTGTTGGATACAAAGCCACCGGTTATGTCTTGTTCAAACCAGATGAGAATAGATTTTTTGAAAGTCGAGATGTGAGATTCAATGAAAAAATTGTTTTTGGTGACAGATTCACAAAGAATCAAATACAAGACTGGAGCAATAATTTTGAAAAGGTAACAACGAGAAGTGGTTCTTGAATTATGAGAAAGATGTGTCGAGAGAATCTGAGGAAATAATAAGAAAGGAGGGAGTAGAAAAGAGAAAGAGAGGTCGCCCGAGGAAATTGCAAGCGAAAGAAAGCGAAATAGAAAAGGAACAAATATTAAGTGATCTGAAATATAATGCACTGTTAGCGAAAATTAACTGTGACCCACAATCGTATAGAGAGGCGATGAGTTCAAAAGACAAAGAAAATTGGTTGTCTGCAATTCAGAGTGAATTGGACTCAATGAGCAAAAATGAAGTATGGGAACTAGTAGAACGATCTGAAATTATGAGAGGCGAAAATAAACCGAATATAATAGATTCTAGGTGGGTCTTAAAGAAAAAGATCGAAAAAGAAGGGACGTGTAAGTATAAAGCGAGACTTGTTATAAGAGGCTTCAAGGATAGAAATGAATATGATTTGGTTGAAACATACGCACCTGTTTCGAGATTAACCTTGATAAGATCGGTTCTAGCTATCATTAATAAATATGATTTGAACGTATATCAAATGGACGTGAAAACCGATTTCTTGAACGTAACTATAAGCGAAGAGATATACATGGAATTGCCAGAAGGCATGAATGTGACGAGCAAAGAGAAGCGAGAGAAGGTATGTAAATTGAAGAAAGCGCTGTATGGTTTAAAAATCAGTCCGAAACGTTGGAATGAAAGGTTTACGGAAGCCGCTAATAAAATAGGTTTACATACTCATGATAGCGAACCATGTTTATTTACTTGGCGAGAGGCGAATAAAATATTGTTTTTCAGTTTTTGTATGTTGATGACATGTTAATTGCTGGCAACGATCAAGTCCGACTAAGCGAGGTGAAAACTAAATTAAAATCAGAATTTGAAATGACTGATCTGGAAGAACCGAAGTGCTTTCTGGGAATTAAGATTATACGGGATAGAGTGAATAAAACGTTGCCATTGTCACAAGAAAGCTATATATTAAAATTGTTACAGAGATTTGGGTTTGGTGAGATGCATCCGCAAAGGACTCCGATGATTACAAACCAGGTAGCAAATCGTAAGAGACGCGATCGCGAAGAGAATGAGACAGAATCGGAATACAAAAGTGACGAATTCAAACTGAATGTTCCCTATAGAGAAGCCGTGGGTTCATTATTGTATCTAGCAAATGTGACGCATCCTGATATCACTTATGCAGTGAATATTGTCAGTAGGCATCAAATAAATCCGAATGAGGACGATTGGGAAATGATAAAAAGGATTTTTAGATATTTAAAGGGAAGTGCGTCCTTGGGTCTAAAATATACTGGTAATACTGATGATATTCAAACCTATTCAGATGCAAGTTTTGCCGATTGTAAAATAGTTTGACAACTAGTGGTGTGTAATTTAATTGTTTGGAGATGCGGTGTCTTGAAAGACACACAAGCAATTATATGTCGCATTATCTAACTGTCAAGCTGAGTATATAGCATTGAGCGAGGCGTATCAATATAAAATTTCGTTGTTAAATTCTCTCAAATTGATTCTAATTGATGACTTTAAACCTATGATTCTGTGGTGCGACAATAAGGCGGCTGGTGCAGCTACCCAAATGACAGGTAGCAATAAGTTGCTACATATGATTGAAATTAAAGAACATTATTTAAGAGAATGTGTTAAAATGGGTTTTGTTAAAGTGATGTGGGTTAAGTCTAAAGAACAACTTGCTGATATATTTACGAAGCCGTTGGCTTTTGGTTTACATAATAAACTAACCTTCAAGATAATGAATGGATAAAGAGATGCGTATATATTACGCTTAATATGTGTGATTTGTATTTCTTTTAGGAAACAGTAAGTGATTGTAGGTCCGATCGGGAGGGAGTGTTGGAATTGCGATCGGCCCTTCTGTCGATTTCCCCCCACCACCTTAAGACAATAGAAGAGCACGGTGTCCGTCGGAGGACTTACTCTCTGCTCGGCTGCCGATCCTTGCAGATCATATACGGTGCACCCGCGAACTACGTTTATAATTATATTCTTATATATATATATTTATTAATCTATTATTAATCTTGTGTGGATGCGATGAGAAAATCCTAGATGCGAAAAATTGTGAGTGTGATGAGAAAAAATGTTCATAGACACGTTTGTCTTTTGTTCGAAAAATTCGTGGAACAGGACCTTGGAAAGGTCAGATAGCGGCATTTGTTTGTACCGGGTATTGCATGCGGCGGGAACACGTGAGCGACGAAGTAGGAATAGCAGAGCGAGAGTGCGAGTGAGAAGGCGAGCGAGAGTGCGAGTGAAAAGGAGAGCGAGAGTGCGAGTGAGAAGGAGAGCGTGAGTGCGAGTTAGAAGGAGAGCGCAAGGCGGGAGCGGCCGAACGAGCTCGGGAACACTCGAGAAAGAGAGAGAAGGGCGAGTACGGGAGAAGGGCGTGTACGGGAGAAGCGCGAGTTCGGGCGCGCGCGAAGTGGGAAAGAGAGCGGAGACGCGTACTTACGTAGTAGGGAAACGAGCGAGACTAGGTGAGCGCGGAGCGGGGCGTTCTCGATGCAAAGAAGCGCGAAGTATGGTAGACTAAAAGCTAGATAGGCAGGATCTTGCACGCTAATTTCGGATCAGCTGATCTTCCTTTTCTTTTCTTTTCTTTTTCCTCTTTCTCGTACCGCATGCGATACAATATCGGTCCAACAAATGTCTAAGCAACTTTAAAAGGATATTAAGTAAAAGTTAACGTTAACAAAGTGATGCGCTTATTAAAATGAGAATTGACATGAGAAGAGTTTCCCCGGGTAGAAGGTTGGTCTAGACCTTCTGGAAAATAAATAATTTTCACAACAGAATCCGGATTCACATGTACCCTGTGTACATAATAAATAATAATTATAAAAGTTTTTAAAAAGTTGCATTCATCGGCACAGCTGGTTCTGCTGATGTGCTGCAGGCGTCGTACTTTCTCGCAGTGCATTAGTGGGGATGTGGTTGGCTACACTTTGTGTTCAAGTGTTAGTTGGCTACATTCGCTGATGGTTTAACAGCTTTGTGTTCAAGAGGTTGAACCATCAGCTGATTGCGATACATGTTTTTCAGATATGGATCACCTATCAGGAGATCAGATTCGAGTGGTATCTGAAGCAATCAAGGCTAGGCGCAATAAAAGGGAAGTACTGACCATTCCGGTCAAAAACCAGCTAATTACTTACCCCTCTACCGAATTAGGCAATTTAGTAAAATCTGAAATGATTGAATGGGATTTGAATGATGCGAAAGAGATGGGTATTACAAGCGATGAGTTGAACGATGATGCGTTTGAGGTCGACCTGAGAGACGTGGACGTGAAGGGTAAAAAGATGGGCAGAGATATTGAATGCGAAACGGACTCTGAGATGAGCGATAAACGAGATTCGATAATAAACGAGAAGCGAAATTTCAGAGAAGCGAATGTGTTGAATAAAAATGTGCCGTTGATTATTGCTGATGAAAATGCAACATAAGCATGCGAATTAAAAACAAAACTAAATTGCCTAATATTAAAAGCGATGATTTTTCAGATGAGATGGATGAGACGAGAAATGTGATGGAAAGAGTCACTCAAGTTATTGAGGAGAAAATGCAACCTGTTGCGAATTTGAGGATCCGTGTAGACATGGTGGTCACGGACATAAACAATTTCTTTGATTCAATCACGGGACGCGACATATCACAACAAAACAACTTGAGAGAAAATATTGATGAGAAGCGCAACCTCAACGATGAGATGAGACAAATGTGTTCGGAGATGAGAGGATGCATTCGTGAAGGACGAGAGGTGTTAAGGGAAATGAAAGAGGTAAGAGATGAGTTTTATGATAAGAATGAAAATGATTTTGAACATATTGCACATAATTCGACCGAATATTCGGGGCATGACGTTATATCGAAAGCGGATATAATAAAATTAATTAGATCGGAATTAGAGAAAGAAAATAATTCGGAAACTAAAAATTTTAACAAATCGAATGACATGAGTGAGTTTAAAGACGCGATTAAATTACTGAATGTGAGAGATTCGAGTACAAAGAGAGATTATAAATTATCGGTACAAATGAAATACGAAATGTTTATGGATTACTTTACTTCGAAATTAATTGCCTTGGATTTAATGTACATTATTGATGAAAACTCTGAAAAACGAGACGCGACGGAAAGAGAATTGTTAATGCGAGATCAGTTTAAAGTCAGAGATATTTTAATAAATCATATCGATCAAAATTATCATGCCAAATTAATTGATATTAAAGACCCGAAAGAGATGCTGGAAAAAATTAAGGAAATTAAGAGATGTGAATGTAGTTTATCGTCTGTTAACTTAAGGAAACAGTTGTATTCTTTGGTGTTCAAACGTAAAGAGAGTGTCAGTTTTCGTTGACAAATTTGATGAGATAATAAGAACACACAATAATATTCCTTATACTCAGCCGTTTGCTGAATCTGAGATTCGTGATGCATTTTATAATGCAATAGTACGAGAAGTGCCACAGATTCACGAACTTAATTTTGTGAACAAAAACGCGACGGGTAAGGATCTAAACTATAATCAATTAAAAACATTTCTTTTACAGCATGAAGCGATGAGGAAGGGAAGCGGAGGTGCGACAGTGAGCACTAGTGTGGAGCCTAGAGTAGCTCTGGCTGCCGCACAAATAGAAGGGATGCGTTGCTACGAGTGTCACGCATATGGGCATATTAGTCGTGAATGTCCCAGGAAAAACTCGGGAGAAAAATTGTGCTACAATTGTTGGCAATTATCACGGGACCATAAGGCCGAGAATTGCGCAAATCCCAGCACAAGAAATGCGAGCAACGAGAGACGTGGAGGAGGACGCGGTATTATAAGGTATGCGAGATTTGACCAAGAGAAACGAACTCTTGGTTACAAAAGACAATTTGGAAGTGATGAGAGAAATGTGAGAGATGCGCAAACAAAATTCCAGAGGCGAGCTTAAAATCGGAGGGAGCGGGATGCGTAGATATTAAAACGGGAAAGAATAGAATTTTAACCTTAAATAATGTGATGTGCGCGGAATCATTGTCGGAAAATTTGCTATCCTTAGGAAAATTTGTAGACAAGGGACTAGGCATTTATTTGGATAATAAGAGAGTAGAGATATTTGATCCCATTTCGAATTAAACTTTTCTGACTGGAATATACGAGAAACCATACTGGTTGGTTGAAGTCGAAATAGAAAAGCGAAGCGATAGTTTAAAATCAAGTTCGGAAAATTCAATTGTATACCAATTGCGTACCTTCTAACCAGAAGCAAAATAAACAGACTCCTGATGTAAAATTAAATGAAATCCAAGAAATCGAATCCCAGTCAGAAATTAAGAATAAAAGTGACGTGCTGAAAAGTCGGTTTAAGCTTTGAAACAACAGTGACAGATAGAAAACTGCATAACCTTAACGAAATAACTATAAACCCTGGTGAAAAAAAAATGAGATGTGAAAAAGAAATTGATAGCGACACAGAATTTACCTGTCCAATCGAATAAGTCAATGTTATGGCATGTAAGAATGGGTCATGCCTTTTTAAATTATCTGAGAAACTTGCAGAAGAGATTTCCTGATTTTAAGAAATTGAGTGATGTGAAATTTGATAGTTCCGTGCTTGAATGCGAAGTGTGTAGAATGACTAAAATAAACAGATTGCCTTTCAATGAGACGAGGATGAGAGCATCTGTTCAATTACAAATAATTCATTCGGACATAATGGGCCCGATAAGTCCGAAATCACACCCAAAGGGATATCGCTTTATTTCTGTATTTGCAGATGATTATTCCCGATTAGCTCAGGCATATTCCATGAAATTTAAAATAATACAGGATCGTG
Source organism: Theocolax elegans (assembly GCA_026168455.1). Classification (NCBI taxonomy): domain Eukaryota; kingdom Metazoa; phylum Arthropoda; class Insecta; order Hymenoptera; family Cerocephalidae; genus Theocolax; species Theocolax elegans. Next base: position 49,690 of record JANSJX010000163.1, read on the forward strand.
TCTTGATCAGTTTATTAAAACTTCGAGAAATTTACTTGGACGAGACGCGAAAGTCTGTTATTTAAGATCAGATCAGAGTACAGAATTTACGGGAGGCGATACAATTAAAGTACTCGAAACACTCGGAGCTGAATTGTAGTTGGTATGTTCTGATACTCCTCAGCACAATGGAGTGGCTGAGAGATTCAATCAGACTATTCAGAAGAAAGTAAGAGCGCTAATGTTTGATTCTAAATTTCCAGAAAATATGAGGGACTTGGTTTTTGGGTGCTGCTTATGCTTACAATAGAACTCCGCACAAGTCAAATGAGATGGTTTCTCCTTTGGAAAAATTCAACACAAATTATACCGTGAATTTAAAACAATTTAGGCGTTTTGGTTGCATGTAAAGATTCAGAGGAAAATAGGTCCTAAGTTTGGACAGATTGCAATCCCAAGTTTTCTTGTTGGATACAAAGCCACCGGTTATGTCTTGTTCAAACCAGATGAGAATAGATTTTTTGAAAGTCGAGATGTGAGATTCAATGAAAAAATTGTTTTTGGTGACAGATTCACAAAGAATCAAATACAAGACTGGAGCAATAATTTTGAAAAGGTAACAACGAGAAGTGGTTCTTGAATTATGAGAAAGATGTGTCGAGAGAATCTGAGGAAATAATAAGAAAGGAGGGAGTAGAAAAGAGAAAGAGAGGTCGCCCGAGGAAATTGCAAGCGAAAGAAAGCGAAATAGAAAAGGAACAAATATTAAGTGATCTGAAATATAATGCACTGTTAGCGAAAATTAACTGTGACCCACAATCGTATAGAGAGGCGATGAGTTCAAAAGACAAAGAAAATTGGTTGTCTGCAATTCAGAGTGAATTGGACTCAATGAGCAAAAATGAAGTATGGGAACTAGTAGAACGATCTGAAATTATGAGAGGCGAAAATAAACCGAATATAATAGATTCTAGGTGGGTCTTAAAGAAAAAGATCGAAAAAGAAGGGACGTGTAAGTATAAAGCGAGACTTGTTATAAGAGGCTTCAAGGATAGAAATGAATATGATTTGGTTGAAACATACGCACCTGTTTCGAGATTAACCTTGATAAGATCGGTTCTAGCTATCATTAATAAATATGATTTGAACGTATATCAAATGGACGTGAAAACCGATTTCTTGAACGTAACTATAAGCGAAGAGATATACATGGAATTGCCAGAAGGCATGAATGTGACGAGCAAAGAGAAGCGAGAGAAGGTATGTAAATTGAAGAAAGCGCTGTATGGTTTAAAAATCAGTCCGAAACGTTGGAATGAAAGGTTTACGGAAGCCGCTAATAAAATAGGTTTACATACTCATGATAGCGAACCATGTTTATTTACTTGGCGAGAGGCGAATAAAATATTGTTTTTCAGTTTTTGTATGTTGATGACATGTTAATTGCTGGCAACGATCAAGTCCGACTAAGCGAGGTGAAAACTAAATTAAAATCAGAATTTGAAATGACTGATCTGGAAGAACCGAAGTGCTTTCTGGGAATTAAGATTATACGGGATAGAGTGAATAAAACGTTGCCATTGTCACAAGAAAGCTATATATTAAAATTGTTACAGAGATTTGGGTTTGGTGAGATGCATCCGCAAAGGACTCCGATGATTACAAACCAGGTAGCAAATCGTAAGAGACGCGATCGCGAAGAGAATGAGACAGAATCGGAATACAAAAGTGACGAATTCAAACTGAATGTTCCCTATAGAGAAGCCGTGGGTTCATTATTGTATCTAGCAAATGTGACGCATCCTGATATCACTTATGCAGTGAATATTGTCAGTAGGCATCAAATAAATCCGAATGAGGACGATTGGGAAATGATAAAAAGGATTTTTAGATATTTAAAGGGAAGTGCGTCCTTGGGTCTAAAATATACTGGTAATACTGATGATATTCAAACCTATTCAGATGCAAGTTTTGCCGATTGTAAAATAGTTTGACAACTAGTGGTGTGTAATTTAATTGTTTGGAGATGCGGTGTCTTGAAAGACACACAAGCAATTATATGTCGCATTATCTAACTGTCAAGCTGAGTATATAGCATTGAGCGAGGCGTATCAATATAAAATTTCGTTGTTAAATTCTCTCAAATTGATTCTAATTGATGACTTTAAACCTATGATTCTGTGGTGCGACAATAAGGCGGCTGGTGCAGCTACCCAAATGACAGGTAGCAATAAGTTGCTACATATGATTGAAATTAAAGAACATTATTTAAGAGAATGTGTTAAAATGGGTTTTGTTAAAGTGATGTGGGTTAAGTCTAAAGAACAACTTGCTGATATATTTACGAAGCCGTTGGCTTTTGGTTTACATAATAAACTAACCTTCAAGATAATGAATGGATAAAGAGATGCGTATATATTACGCTTAATATGTGTGATTTGTATTTCTTTTAGGAAACAGTAAGTGATTGTAGGTCCGATCGGGAGGGAGTGTTGGAATTGCGATCGGCCCTTCTGTCGATTTCCCCCCACCACCTTAAGACAATAGAAGAGCACGGTGTCCGTCGGAGGACTTACTCTCTGCTCGGCTGCCGATCCTTGCAGATCATATACGGTGCACCCGCGAACTACGTTTATAATTATATTCTTATATATATATATTTATTAATCTATTATTAATCTTGTGTGGATGCGATGAGAAAATCCTAGATGCGAAAAATTGTGAGTGTGATGAGAAAAAATGTTCATAGACACGTTTGTCTTTTGTTCGAAAAATTCGTGGAACAGGACCTTGGAAAGGTCAGATAGCGGCATTTGTTTGTACCGGGTATTGCATGCGGCGGGAACACGTGAGCGACGAAGTAGGAATAGCAGAGCGAGAGTGCGAGTGAGAAGGCGAGCGAGAGTGCGAGTGAAAAGGAGAGCGAGAGTGCGAGTGAGAAGGAGAGCGTGAGTGCGAGTTAGAAGGAGAGCGCAAGGCGGGAGCGGCCGAACGAGCTCGGGAACACTCGAGAAAGAGAGAGAAGGGCGAGTACGGGAGAAGGGCGTGTACGGGAGAAGCGCGAGTTCGGGCGCGCGCGAAGTGGGAAAGAGAGCGGAGACGCGTACTTACGTAGTAGGGAAACGAGCGAGACTAGGTGAGCGCGGAGCGGGGCGTTCTCGATGCAAAGAAGCGCGAAGTATGGTAGACTAAAAGCTAGATAGGCAGGATCTTGCACGCTAATTTCGGATCAGCTGATCTTCCTTTTCTTTTCTTTTCTTTTTCCTCTTTCTCGTACCGCATGCGATACAATATCGGTCCAACAAATGTCTAAGCAACTTTAAAAGGATATTAAGTAAAAGTTAACGTTAACAAAGTGATGCGCTTATTAAAATGAGAATTGACATGAGAAGAGTTTCCCCGGGTAGAAGGTTGGTCTAGACCTTCTGGAAAATAAATAATTTTCACAACAGAATCCGGATTCACATGTACCCTGTGTACATAATAAATAATAATTATAAAAGTTTTTAAAAAGTTGCATTCATCGGCACAGCTGTTCTGCTGATGTGCTGCAGGCGTCGTACGTTCTCGCAGTGCATTAGTGGGGATGTGGTTGGCTACACTTTGTGTTCAAGTGTTAGTTGGCTACATTCGCTGATGGTTTAACAGCTTTGTGTTCAAGAGGTTGAACCATCAGCTGATTGCGATACATGTTTTTCAGATATGGATCACCTATCAGGAGATCAGATTCGAGTGGTATCTGAAGCAATCAAGGCTAGGCGCAATAAAAGGGAAGTACTGACCATTCCGGTCAAAAACCAGCTAATTACTTACCCCTCTACCGAATTAGGCAATTTAGTAAAATCTGAAATGATTGAATGGGATTTGAATGATGCGAAAGAGATGGGGATTACAAGCGATGAGTTGAACGATGATGCGTTTGAGGTCGACCTGAGAGACGTGGACGTGAAGGGTAAAAAGATGGGCAGAGATATTGAATGCGAAACGGACTCTGAGATGAGCGATAAACGAGATTCGATAATAAACGAGAAGCGAAATTTCAGAGAAGCGAATGTGTTGAATAAAAATGTGCCGTTGATTATTGCTGATGAAAAATGCAACATAAGCATGCGAATTAAAAACAAAACTAAATTGCCTAATATTAAAAGCGATGAGTTTTCAGATGAGATGGATGAGACGAGAAATGTGATGGAAAGAGTCACTCAAGTTATTGAGGAGAAAATGCAACCTGTTGCGAATTTGAGGATCCGTGTAGACATGGTGGTCACGGACATAAACAATTTCTTTGATTCAATCACGGGACGCGACATATCACAACAAAACAATTATAATTTTATTTAAAGATTTTTTTATTTTGCAAAATATACATATTCTTAAATTGAAATACGACTAAAATTGACTAAGTTGCAAATTTATATTGTTTACAGTTAATATTAATAAAATTTGAAATTACACATTATATTATAATATATGATTATTGTTGGAATTGCGATCGGCCCTTCTGTCGATTTCCCCCCACCACCTTAAGACAATAGAAGAGCACGGTGTCCGTCGGAGGACTTACTCTCTGCTCGGCTGCCGATCCTTGCAGATCATATACGGTGCACCCGCGAACTACGTTTATAATTATATTCTTATATATCTATATAATAAATATTAAAGTGAAGTGAATTAGTGAGACGAGTTTTATTGCTGCCTTCACCCAATCATCCATCAATTATACATTATATATATATATAAAAAATATGTGTAAGAAAAGTGATAAAAAATAAATAAGTATTTGAACAATAAATTAAAGTAAAATGAATTAAAATTAAAATTAAGATTGTTTTTCACGTTTTTTAATTATTATATGTTTTAAATTGTATTATTTTTTCACTACCATGGACACCTTAAAAATTAAACAAATTCACACAACACCTTGAAGGTATTGCTATAGTTATTATAATTTATAAATAAAAGTTTTTACCAAAATTTACTGTAATGAAATCAGAATAAGAATAATAAAAAAAATAGAGACATATTAAATGTTAACTGTAAATTTTAAACTATATGAATTCTTATAAAGCTTAAATTTATATTTTAATAATTATAAATGTTAATGAAAAATTAACTTACCAAAAATAGTAAAGTACATATACTTACTAAATTGTAGTATTTTAGTTAACAACTTTATTTAATGACGAACGATCATCGCCAAAAGTTCTATGTCATTAATATTTTGTACTTTTAGAGTAATAAAATTTTCTTCTTAATTAAATTAATTTTTGTATTAGTTTTAAAGAATTATTTATAAAATTTTAGCGCTATATAAATAAAAACCTGTTTCTTCCACATCTCTCGTGAAACGTAATTTGCACCCTCTTTCAAAATTTGCATTTTAATCCATAATTATATCCAATTTATTTTTACTATGCAGAGCCCAAATATTTATTTTGATTATTATAAACAAATTCATTTCTTAAATATCCTTCTGTTTCTAATAAATACATACTTGTTTATTTAAAATATTGTGTTATATAAATATAAATTATCTACACACCTATATATCCATACAATTTTGAAATATTAATTTAAAAAATATTTAAATTAAATGCTCCTAAATTAATAGTTTTTGAAAATCTATTCAAATGTAATTCGTATTTTATATTGCCACTGTTAAAATTTGAATTTTCTTTTCTCTATACTGTTTATAATAGAATTATCTTAAAAATGCAATAATTAATATATTTAATTTTTAACCCATTGTATATATCATATGGATATTTGGAAAAGTGTATGTTATACTTGATTAATATTTATTCATCTTCAAATAATTTTGCATTTGTATTTAAAGCATTACATTCAATTTTAGATCCGTTATTATTATTGAGTATACGTTTAAAAATTTTATTAGTTTTATCAAGAATGAGTAAACAAAATACACATTCTTTCAAGTTATGTTCACAACTTTTTTTGCGCACGGAAAAAATACATATATTATGTATTCTTGAAAAAACAATTTTAAAAAATATATATATATAAAAAATATGTGTAAGAAAAGTGATAAAAAATAAATAAGTATTTGAACAATAAATTAAAGTAAAATGAATTAAAATTAAAATTAAGATTGTTTTTCACGTTTTTTAATTATTATATGTTTTAAATTGTATTATTTTTTCACTACCATGGACACCTTAAAAATTAAACAAATTCACACAACACCTTGAAGGTATTGCTATAGTTATTATAATTTATAAATAAAAGTTTTTACCAAAATTTACTGTAATGAAATCAGAATAAGAATAATAAAAAAAATAGAGACATATTAAATGTTAACTGTAAATTTTAAACTATATGAATTCTTATAAAGCTTAAATTTATATTTTAATAATTATAAATGTTAATGAAAAATTAACTTACCAAAAATAGTAAAGTACATATACTTACTAAATTGTAGTATTTTAGTTAACAACTTTATTTAATGACGAACGATCATCGCCAAAAGTTCTATGTCATTAATATTTTGTACTTTTAGAGTAATAAAATTTTCTTCTTAATTAAATTAATTTTTGTATTAGTTTTAAAGAATTATTTATAAATTTTAGCGCTATATAAATAAAAACCTGTTTCTTCCACATCTCTCGTGAAACGTAATTTGCACCCTCTTTCAAAATTTGCATTTTAATCCATAATTATATCCAATTTATTTTTACTATGCAGAGCCCAAATATTTATTTTGATTATTATAAACAAATTCATTTCTTAAATATCCTTCTGTTTCTAATAAATACATACTTGTTTATTTAAAATATTGTGTTATATAAATATAAATTATCTACACACCTATATATCCATACAATTTTGAAATATTAATTTAAAAAATATTTAAATTAAATGCTCCTAAATTAATAGTTTTTGAAAATCTATTCAAATGTAATTCGTATTTTATATTGCCACTGTTAAAATTTGAATTTTCTTTTCTCTATACTGTTTATAATAGAATTATCTTAAAAATGCAATAATTAATATATTTAATTTTTAACCCATTGTATATATCATATGGATATTTGGAAAAGTGTATGTTATACTTGATTAATATTTATTTCATCTTCAAATAATTTTGCATTTGTATTTAAAGCATTACATTCAATTTTAGATCCGTTATTATTATTGAGTATACGTTTAAAAATTTTATTAGTTTTATCAAGAATGAGTAAACAAAATACACATTCTTTCAAGTTATGTTCACAACTTTTTTTTGCGCACGGAAAAAATACATATATTATGTATTCTTGAAAAAACAATTTTAAAAAATATATATATTATATAAATATTCCGCCGCACGCACACACACCCACATACATACATACATACATATATATACATATATATGGGCTATTTCACGTCAAGTGGTACGATGAAAATTTTAAATCACTCCAAAATCGAGAACAGGCTGGAAACATCTTCCAGAACATACAAAAAAAATTTAAGTGTTAAAAATAATTTGCTTAAGAGTTATTTGACCATTAAAAGTGGAAATTTTTCAATTTTTTAGAAAAACTTCTATTTTTAAAGCCATTTATCTCAAAATATGTTGATTTTTTTGAAAAAACATTACAAACAACTTTTGTTTAAATTAATCTTTAGAACTTATCTACCCTGGTTACATTTCTTAATTTTGAAATCTCGAAGAGATAGAACACCCGGACATATTGAATATCAAAAAAAGGCTACCACACCATAATCGATTTTAATCTAACACCTCTCAAAAGTTCACATTTTTCGCGAGCTTTCGAATGGCTTGGGTTAGCTTATCGGCCAAGACCGCTGTTGTAAGTTATGCCTCATAAACCTCATAAAATCACTAATTTTCACGTATTTTAGGACATAACTTACACCAAAGGTGTAATATATAATATATATATATATATATATATATGTGGTAATGAACAATTAACTTACCAAAAACAGTATAGTGCATATACTTAATTGTAGTATTTAGTAAAAACCTATTAAAATTTTAGATTGTTTTAAACGGATCTAAATAGAACTTTACCTCCTAAAATTAATTTATTTAAGTCATCGCCAAGAGTTCTATATGTCATTAATATTTTGTACTTTTAGAGTAATTAAACTTTCTTCTTAATTAAATTAATTTTTGTATTAGTTTTAAAGAATTATTTATAACATTTTAGCGGTATATAAATAAAAACCTGTTTCTTCCATTTCTCCCGTAATTCGTAATTTGCACCCTCTTTCAAAATTTGCGTTTTAATCCATAATTATATCCAATTTATTTTTCCCTTTAGTTACAGAGCCCATATATTATTTTAATTATTATAAACAAAGGCATTCCGTAAATAACCTTTTGTATCTAATAATACATACTTGTTTATTTAAAATATTGTTTTATATAAATATACGTAATCTCCAAACAATTTTTAAATTTGATTTGAATAATATTTAAATTAAAAACTACTAAAATAATAATTTTCGAAAAACTTTTGAAATGTAATTCGTATTTTATATTGCCACTGTTAAAATTTGAATTTTCTTTTGCTATTACTGTTTATAATAGAATTACCTTAAAAATGTAATAATTAATGTATTTAATTTTTAACCCATTGTATATATCACATATGGATATTTGGAAAAGTGTATGTTCACACACACACACACACGCGCGCGCACACGCACACGCAAGCACACACACGCACTCACACACACAAACACACACACACACACACATACACACACATTCACACACACACTTATATATATATGACATATATATGACATATATATATAACATATATATGACATATATATAACATATATATATGACATATATATATAACATATATATATATAACATATATATGACATATATATATAACATATATATATATAACATATATATGACATATATATATAAAACATATATATATATGTTGAATTCTGAATTCTTAGACACGGCGGCGGCGGCGGCGGCGAAATATTTATATATTATAGATATATATGGGAGATTCCATGTGAAGTGATCCAGTTAAAAAATAGAATTTTGTTTTAATGTATGGAATCAGTAAAAAACTACTTGAATAGAGTGTAGCTAAATTTTTAGACCTAAATTACATTTAGTACCAAAGCTGTAGCCAATCAAAAAATCGAATTTTTTGAAAAAATTGACTTTTTGGCCATATTTATCACTTAATAACTCAAAATCTAACAATTTTTTCTTATATACATTAAATTTGAAAAAATTTATTAATTTCAAGAAGAATCAGTTGAAATATTTCATTTATATTATTTTAAAACTTTGAATATAGTTATAATCAATTAAAACCTTTATAGTAAAAAAAAGGGTTATACGATCAAAAATATTTTATCCATCCAAAAATCTAATTCATCGATGATTAATTACCTTCAAAATAATGCAAAGTTTGAGTGCGGCAGAGCACACACACGCACACACACTCATGCACAGATACACACACATATATATAGTGATCCAGTTAAAAAATATAATTTTGTTTTAATATTTGGAATCAGAAAAAGTACTTGAATAGAGTGTAGCTAAATTTTTAGAGCTGAATTTTAATTAGTACCAGAGCTGTAGCCAATAAAATAGGCTTTAGTAAAGATTACATATTTTTAGAATATTAAAAGCTCATTGCATTTACCATTTAGAATTCAGAAATTTTTACACTGAATTTAATTATTTTTAATTAGCGATCTTAAAAATTCCTATAGCCCAATTCTCAGAACTAATATCTATAATTTTGTCTCGAAATAAATTTTTTTTATAAATATAAGATTTATTTCTTATACAAGCGACAGAAACGTAAAGTTAAAACGTTTATATATTGAGGAACTAAACCAACGCGTGGTGCAAGTTTTATTTTATTTAAAAACAATAAAAAAGAGAAATTTCTGTTTTATTAGATAAGGAGAAATTAATTTTGCACAAATTAATATTATTATTATAAATATTATTGTTTATTTAATGTTTATTTATTTTTTTTCAACTGAAATACTTGACGATTCGATTTTGATTTCAGTTCTTTCTAGTGCGATAATATTTTAAAAGTAAAATATCAATTGAAAAAGTGTGATTGGATCTACACCATACTTGCATAAGTTTTACACTTTCGTAGAAGGTGTTCCTTATTATATTTAATTGTTGGATTATGTATTACATAAGATTGCAGGTTAAAATAAAATAAACAAAAATAGTAAGCCAAATAATGTAAGGTACTTTACTGACAAAATGCATTATTTTTCATCTGAAATACTTGCCAACTTTATTTTGATTTCAGTACTTTTAATTGTACACGCATAGACGCAAGCACGCACGCACCATTGCGCTAAATCTAGGGAGCAGGTAAGATAATGAGTCTTTCGTGTTTGTTGAATCTCGGCAGCGCTAAGATACTTTTGCGTTCGCCGGTTGCTAAAGGGATACTTTAGGCCCTATTTTTAGGGCGCAAAAACGCGAAATTCGTGCGTGTTACAAAAAAAATGTTGTAAACAAAGATTTAAAGCAAAAATAATAAGACCAATGTAAACAAAAAAACACCGAAATTTGAGAAAAAAATTTGTTCTTGAGTTTTTTCAGAATTTTTTCGCTAATATAATGTATATTCAAAAAAATATAATGTACACTCAAAATGTAAAGAAAAGCGAAGAGAATAGTTACATTTTAATTTTTTAGTGAAAAAAAATACACAGTAATTTTAGGAAAAAATATTTTATCTACCTTATAATCTGCAAGTGACCGTCTGAAATGTACGAAAATTTACAATTTGTTACTTTTTGGATACATTTACGATGGTAATATAGATCCCGCCATGCATAAACTATATGGTAAGACATTTAACGTCTATTAAGCTGGCACAGCCACTTTCAAACGCCACAATTTAACCTATACCATAATTTATTGCTAATTTATTGCTAATTTATTACGCAAAAACCAATTTTATTGCTCCAGTTGTTTCCGAGAAACCGTGGCTGTGCTACCTTAAGTCTTAAGCTGGCATATCCACAGCTGTAACTTTGCTTCTATTGGTTATTTCTTTCGCGATCCAAAGTGCATATTTTATTGCTAAATTATTGCTCTTAATTGACATAGGTAGCGTACAAAAAATATGTGTTTATTTAACAAATTCGGACCCCGGCAATATGCGTAAATCCCTCAATTGCTTAAAAAATATTTCCAGTACAAATTCGATGTGCCCTAATTTATTGCTAATTTATTGCTAATTTATTACGCAAAAACCAATTTTATTGCTCCAGCCGTTTCCGAGAAACCGTGGCTGTGCTACTTTAAGTATTAAGCTGGCATAGCCACAGCTGTAACTTTGCTTCTATTGGTTATTTTTTCGCGATCCAAAGTGCATATTTTATTGCTAAATTATTGCTCTTAATTGACATAGGTAGCGTACAAAAAATATGTGTTTATTTAACAAATTCGGACCCCGGCAATATGCGTAAATCCCTCAATTGCTTAAAAAATATTTCCAGTACAAATTCGATGTGCCCTAATTTATTGCTAATTTATTGCTAATTTATTACGCAAAAACCAATTTTATTGCTCCAGCCGTTTCCGAGAAACCGTGGCTGTGCTACCTTAAGTATTAAGCTGGCATAGCCACAGCTGTAACTTTGCTGCTATTGATTATTTTTTCGCGATCCAAAGTGCATATTTTATTGCTAATTTATTGCTCTTAATTGGCATAAGTAGCGGACAAATAATATTTGTTTATTTAGCAAATTCGGACCCCGGCAATATGCGTAAATCCCTTAATTGCTTAAAAAATATTTCCAGTACAAATTCGATGTGCCCTAATTTATTGCTAATTTATTGCTAATTTATTACGATATTACGATATAAAAAAGCTATTCAAAAAGTTAAAAAATACCCCAGTCTCTCCTATAGAATTAGTATAGTATATTATAGTTAGACAAATGAGGCTCCTTTATTCATGCTTATTCCTCCTCCGTCCTACAATCAAAATAAGGTAAAAACGTTTTAAATTTTACGTTATTTTGTATTTAATAGTTTTTCTTAAAATCCCTCCTCATATCTCTTCTAGTCGGTGATGTTACAATAGTATTTCATTATCCTCACGAGCTGTACCACTTTAAACAGTCGCACTTCCCATTTTTCTGTACGTCCATGTATCGTTATTATTAAAATTAAATAATTTATTATCGATAACTGTTAATAAACAAATAAATCAATAATAAATAAAATACTACAATATATATTACACTGACCCTATATATAAAATAATGATAATTTAACCCATTAACGCCCAAACGACCAACATTTT